>PVIR01023533.1:0-26955 GCA_004026965.1 Petromus typicus | reverse complement strand
ACAGAGTCTGGACTTGAGCTCTGGCAATGAAGATTCTCAGTGGAGAACGCACCTCTCCCAGCCCCCTCTCTCCACACCTGCCCCAGTGGGAGACTTCCGGTGTACCTCAGAGGGCTATCCTGGCCTGCCTGTCTTCAGTCACCTGCCACAGCTGGGTCTGTGCAGGTCCCTCAGAAAGATGTCTGGAGCAGGGAGAACAGACACGTCAACATCTGGGCAGGAGAGGAGGCCTAGGTGTCTGGTAAGAGGAAGAACAGCCTGTCACGGGCGCCATGATGCCCGCTTGAAACCCATCTTATCTCACTGGTGAAACGTGGCACAGTGAAAGCTCTTCAGACCAGTCAGTTGGTTCTCTTGAGTCCAGTGTTCCTGTCCTGGGCAGCAAGCTGCACTCCCTGCCTGTCACACAGGGTTGAGGGGGGCAGTACTTGGCATTAGGCCATACATGCTAAGTGCTGGCAGAAAGAAGCCACTGAAAGGTTGTTTTTTTGTTTTTTTGTTTTTTTTTTAGGTTTTTTGAGACAGGGTCTCGCTTTTGTGGTTTAGGCTGGCCCTGAGCTCAGCCTCCAACTCACATCACAATCCTCCTGCCTCTGCCTCCCGAGTGCTGGGATTACAGGCGTGAGCCACCACGCCCGGCACTGTGGGATGTGGTACTGGTTGCTGCTGGGTGTGGGTCTCCACACCCAGTATTGTTATGTGGTTACCGGGGAATCGAACCTGGGCCCTTGCGCTTGCAAGACAGGCGCCGGAACCACTGAGCTAACTCCCCGGCCCACACTGAAAGGTTTTTGACAAAAGTTTCAGACCCCACTCTGGTGTGTGGTTCTCTTTCATGTTTAAATCCACTGAACAAAGCTCCCAGCTCCAGCTCTCCCTGCCCTGTACCTGCCAGTCAGAGCGGCGTTGGGGATAGGTTCACAGGAGTTCAGGGAATCCTTGAGCCTTAGCTATTTACCAAGAAAACCGAACGAAAGCTGGGGACTGGACCCCAAACCGATCTCTCCACCTGTCGGCCTTAGAGAGCAGTGGAGCTGGTGTTCCAGGTCTTCCCGCAGCTGCGTGAGCAAAGGCACATGGTGTCCCTGAGCTGTCTGAGGTCCCGTGTGTGTCAATTACAGAGCCCTAGCTCTGGGCTCAGGCAGACCTGGCTTAATCATGGTGCTGCGGTCGCATAGTTTTTCTCCTGTAAATCGAGGAGTCAGTGTCTCGGGTTTGTTGTGATCACTCAACTGTAGTGATAACAAGGGCCTATCACCAGCATGTCATATCTTGGTGCCCATAAACATGGCAGAGGCCCAGAAAGATTCAGTGTCTTAAAGTGGCACTTTCCCTCCTTCACAGAAAGAGGGTTTTCTTGTTTCCAGCGCTTCTGAACTGTTGCAAACTTGGGGCCTTTTCTGAGTCCTAGCTTTATAAAAACAACAGAACCCCTTGAAATCATTTCAGCTAAAGTTATTGAACACCATTAGACAGAGTGGAGGTAGATAAATGTACCAGGCTGAGGCCATTGCAGGCCCTTCCAGGAGGCCGCAGAGGTGGCCCCAGGAGTTCTCAGGAGCTGTTTGTAAGGGGGAAGGGGCTGGACAGCCTGGAGAAGGGTTGACGCAGGAGGGCTTGGGGGAAGCTAGGAATGAGGTATTGACCCTGCTGTTGTGGCCTCGGGATATTCTGCTTTCAGGTCTGCCCCGAGGTCAGTGCGTTTGTGATCTCTGAGGCCCAGTGGCTGCCAGGCCCATTGTGCTTTGGAGAAGACCCTCATCCCCTGCAGAGCCTAAGTATCCCATGTAGGGCAAGGCCGGAGGCGCTTGTGCCTGTTTCTCCCCCCCCCCACCCCCGGGGGTGAAGGTGAGTCCTCTCTGTGGCCCCAGCCAGCTGCCTCTTCCACCCTGCTGCCTTTCAGGATTACTCAGCCTTCACAGCATCTGTCACTAAGATGCTGAGTGCATTCCTGATGCCCTCTCTTCAGGAAAGTCTGGGACTGTGTGGCCTTCTTTTTTTTTTTTTTTTTAGGGTTTTTTGAGACGGGGTTTCGCTTTGTGGTTCAGGCTGGCCCTGAGCTCAGCCTCAAACTCACATCACAGCAATCCTCCTGCCTCTGCCTCCTGAGTGCTGGGATTACAGGCGTGAGCCACCACGCCCGGCACTGGGATGTGGTACTGGTTGCTGCTGGGTGTGAGTCTCCATGCCCAGTATGTATGTGGTCACCGGGGAATCGAACCCGGGCCCTTGCGCTTGCAAGACAGGCGCCGGAACCACTGAGCTAACTCCCCGGCCCTGTGTGGCCTTTTAAGAAAGGTTGCATGCCCAGGTTAATTCTCTGATTGTGGTTCCACATGAAGAAGCCATAGACCAAAGGAAAAGCAGTGGTTCGGCTTTGGTCTTGGAGCTTTGTGACAGTATCTTGCCTGGAGTCCCGGGCTTGGAGTTTAATGTTGGCCAGCGGACAGGTGGGGAGCTTTTCTTTCCCTCTGACTTCTGTGCAGATCATTAGAATAAAAGGCATGGGAGGGGGCAGGCCGAGGAACCTCTCCTGTTGGCTTTTCAGTGCTGGGCACCCCTCAGACCTTGGTCTTTGTGATACAGGAGCTTTGGGGGTTGTGCCAAAGAACACAGGGGAAACCTTTAAGTGGCACATTCTGTTTTTCTTTGACCCATCAAAACAGAGGTTGTTTTTGTTTTTGTTTGAGACAGGACCTCAGTGTGTATGTCGTTCAGGCCAGCCTTGAACTTACCACTTCATGCAGGCCAGCCTCACACTTGGGATGATTCTCCTGCCTCAGGGTCTGAATGCTGGAATTCCAGATATGAGCCCCTGTGCTGGCATTCCAGTGTTAACTTTTTTTTATAGTTTGTCTGTGCTTTAAATTGGAACTGCTTGGATTTAATCCTTAGGCCCAGGCCTAGTGTCCCACTGGGCTTTCTATTAACACAGGACCTTCCCGGAGCCTTTGACTGGGGACTACTCAGAGAGTGGTTGTGTGGCGCCACCTTCTGGCCACAGTGCCCATTGTAGCTTGCTTCTCAGGGCAGTTCATCTAAACACAGTAAAAGGAACTTGCAAAACATTGTGAAGTCTATTTCCAGTCTTTCCTAAAATCCCCATCGCCCTATGTTTCTGATTGGCCTTTCTGGACCTGCTTTACAAAGGCTTTTATTAAAATGGCTTTATGACCTGGCGTGGTGGTGCACACCTGTAATCCCAGCACTGGTGAGGCTGAGTGGGAGGATCACTGTAAGTTCAAGGCCAGCCTCAACTACATAGGGAAACTCTTGTCTTAAAAAAAAAAAAGAAAAGAAAAATGGCTTTGTTTTCAAAGCCCAAGGTAGAGTAGAATTAAGCAGCTAGTTTGGAAACAGAGCTCAGCTCAGGACCTGGACTGGGTGTTTTGTCCATAGGCTTACTCCATTTGTGTTTTCCTGGTCCAGCTCCATGTCTGAGGGAAGGCCGTGTAAAGAGCGTGGTGGGAACATGGCACAGAGGTAGGTGGAGATCGAGTGTGTCTTCCTATGGCCGTCCTGGCATTTCAAGTCTGTAATTTGTAGGTAGATGGGGCTCAGTTCTGCTGCCACCAGCCCAGCACCTAGGAAGGCTGATGCTGAAACATACAACAGCTGGGTGTGGTGACGCATGTTTATATTCCCAGCATTCAGGAGGCTGAGGCAGGAGAACTGGTGCAGTAAGGTCCCCTTGGGCTGCATTATGAATTCAAGCCCAGCGTGAACTGCATAGTGAGACCCTGTCTTAAAAGAAAAGAAAAACAGCAGCTTCACTCACTCAAAAAGGGCCAAGGTTACTTTGTTGTCTAGAATGGATGACCTTCCAGGGACGTATTAGGGGAGTAGTTCTTTCTGTGAAGGCGTTTTCAGTGTGCTGTGGCTGGAGCAATGGCATACCCATGTTCTGTGCCTGGTCCCTCTTGGTGGTCACTCTCCCCTCCTCTCTCCCCAGAGTGAATGAATCTGCATTTCGAGTCTCCCATTTCCCAAAGCAAGAATGGGATTTCCTGCCATTTCTGCTTCCAAGAGAAAATGCTGGAATAAAATGCACATTTTACTGCTAAGTGCATGTGGCTATTTGCCAGGCATATACCATGTGCCCAGAGGAGCTTTACAGGCCAGAAGCGGGGAATCCACGGGGTAGCTGCTGACAGAGACTGATGTCCCAATGGCTAAGGCCTCAGTCATTTCCTCCTCTCTAGGCCTGCTCTCCAAGTCCTCTCCTAAGAAGCCGCGCGGACGCAACATCTTCAAGGCCCTCTTCTGCTGTTTTCGAACCCAGCATGTCGGCCAGTCCGGTTCCTGCACTGAGCTCGCTGCATACAAGGAAGAAGCCAACACCATTGCTAAGGTAGTAGCTGGAGAGGGTGGTGTGGTGCCGGCAGGGAAGGGGCTGCTGGTAGGGGACCCCTGCAGCAGTGGGCAGCGTAGCCTTGCTGGAGGTGGCAGAGGCCATTCCTCTCTCCTTCTCTTAGTCGTCTCCTTCCTGGTAGTCCTGTTGTCACCGGCCAGATGTCTTTGTGGTTCCTGAGGGATCCTGCAGAGTGCCTTGCGTGTGTTGTCTCCTGTGATCTTCACAGCAACCCTCCTAGGATATTTACAAGTTTCCCATTTCGCAGATACAGAAACTGGGTCCCGGAGGATATGCAATCCTGAAGAGTTTATGATTAGCCAGTGGTAGCCTCCAGATTCAAACTTGGATCTAACTGTTTAGTGCCTGTATTTGTTTTCTACTGTGTACAAAGCTCTCCTCCAGATTTCACTCTTCTGGCAGGGAACTGAGGCATTACAATCTGGGCGAACTTCCCTAAGTAAAGGGCGTGAACCCACAGCAAGTCTTGCTAAGCTTCCCGGGCAGGTCTCAACTTTAAATTCTCCTGTCTCTGCTTCCTAGGCACCCTATCACACATGCCCTGCACCTGCCTTCTGTTCTGTTTTGGGCCCTTTCCAGCCGGCCCACCTGTGCCTGTATAGAACATTTGGAAATGTGCAGGCAGTTTTGATTTCCAGAGAACCAAGTGATATTTCTCATATTTTAGGGGCAGAGCTAGCCTGACCAGCAAATACTCTTCTGCCCTAAATGCCAGTGGTACCTCTCTCAGAACCACCAAGGTCTAGCTGCCTTTCCTAAACCAGACTAAGAGATGTACATCGGAGAAAATCACTTAATAACCCAGTGGATGAAAAATGGTTAAGGTACAACACAACAGAATTACTAAGCAGTTAATTTTTATGAAGAGTTAATCGCATGGAGAATATTTTAAATTTTGAGATAGGGTCTTACTAAGTCACTTAAGTTGCCCCAATTGGCCTCCGACTTGTTGTCCTCCTGCCTCAGCCTCCCAGAGTGCTGGAGGATGTGTGCCAGTATGCCCTGGTTTTTTGTTTTTTGGTGTTTTTTTTTATCCCCACAGTGCTGGGCATCAAGCCCAGGGCTTCACACTCTATGCTGAGCCCAGAACACTGCAACTGAGCTATAGCCCCAGAATTTTAGTTTTTTCTTCCATATTGTTATTAGAACCACTAATTTTTTTTTTTTTTTTTTTTAGGTTTTTTGAGACAGGGTCTCACTTTGTGGTTCAGGCTGGCCCTGAGCTCAGCCTCAGACTCACATCACAGCAATCCTCCTGCCTCTGCCTCCCGAGTGCTAGGATTACAGGCGTGAGCCACTATGCCCGGCACTGTGGTATGTGGTACTGGTTGCTGCTGGGCATGAGTCTCCACACCCAGTATGGTATGTGGTGACCGGGGATCGAACCCGGGTTCTTGCGCTTGCAAGACAGGCGCCAGAACTGCTGAGCTAACTCCCTGGCCCATAGAACCACTAATTTTTTTATAATGTAATATTTTAATAATGTAGAAGTATCATTCTGATCGTTTTGTACTCCGGGTTTTTGTTTTTTGGTTTTTTGAGTCAGAGTCTCACTGTGTAGCCCAGGCTAGCCTTGCACGCTCAGTGATCCTCCTGCCTTAGCCTCCCAAGTGTTGGAATTACAGCTGTCCACAACCATGTCAGGCTGCACTTCAAAGTTCTGGTACCCACAGTGGCTTCACATTGCTCACTTGATATTTTGTGGGTTTCAGTCCTCCTCCCACGTTCCCTCAGGGGGCCACCGAAAATAGAGGTTCTCAAAGAGAAGTTGGATCTAAGGATTAAGCAAGAGGTGAAACCACCATAGGGCAGAGTTCAGATCTTGGTTTTGCTTCTGTATGTCCCTAGTTGGCTCCTTGGGTTCTTTGTTCCTTACACTGTCTGAGAGGCAGTGGCCGCTGGGAAGAGGGACACCATCTTGTGCATACTTCTCAGGTCCAGCGTGGAATGGAAGCACTAACCTTTCCCCCTTCTCGCCGGGCTCCATTAAAGCCCCTTTTGTCTTGTAAGGAGCTTCCAGGCAGAAGCAGCGCTTTGGGTGGGGCGGAGCTGTTGGTGAGCTGACACTGACTTCGCCTTGCTTTTCTGCCCTAGTCGGATCTGCTCCAGTGTCTCCAGTACCAGTTTTATCAGGTAGGTGAATCTGCTGACCTGCCACCCCTGGAATTCTGACAGGCCGGGTGATCCCTTCCCCCTCGCTTGCCTGGCCAGTCCTCTGTCCCCTCGGAAGCTGTTGTTCTAAGTCCCTGCTGTTTTAGGGGATGGCTGGTGCTCCCTGCCCTCTCTTTCCGGCAGCCCCAGCAGCCTGGGCTGATCCTCCCTTGTCCTCACTGGGAGGCTGACTCCAGGGAGCCCCTCTGGCTCCTCTGTCCTCTGCCTTAAGTAGCATGAGTCTGTCTCTGTGAGCAGCCTGGCCCCGCCCAGAGACCTGCTAGGGCAAGTGGCTGGGATTTCTAATGGATCCGTCTCAGCAGTCTGGCTCTGGTTTTAGATCCCTGGGACCTGCCTGCTCCCAGAGGTGACAGAGGAAGATCAAGGACGGATCTGTGTGGTCATTGACCTGGATGAAACCCTTGTACACAGTTCCTTTAAGGTAAGTAGACCTACTTAGGTCTACCTACTACACCCCTCCCCGGCCTGCCTGTGAGCCCGACAGCTATTGTGAGGTGGCCTAACAGTGACAGAGAAAGTACCAGTACTCAGGCCACCCTGGGCTCGAAGATACAGAGAGGCCATACTGAAAAATGTTAGTAGGAACTCCTGCTCTGCTGGCCTCCCAGTCACAGTTGACAGGCTGTGTGTTTGTGCACACACACATACACCACACAGACACACACTCACTCACTCCAGCTGCACAGCACCACAAGGGCTTCGCATGAGTCGGGCCTGCAAGTGGTTGAATCAGCTTTAGCCTTGCCCGTGTTTTCTTTTCTTAAGGAGGGTGTTTATTAACTCAAGCCTGGCCTGAAACTCAACTCAGATTGAATTTGGCAGGATGGCACAGAGGTGCTGAGGAGTGGGGACCCGAGGGGCTATTGGAGTCTGTGCTGGACTGAGAAGCCCTCAGTGGGGAAGGAGGAGCCTCCAGTGCTTGCTCCCCCCACCGCTGCCCCCAGGGCCGTGGTGGGGGCTGCTTCTTGCTCCCGTGCTGATGTCATTAACTCTTCTGCCTTCCAGCCCATCAACAATGCTGACTTCATAGTGCCTGTAGAGATTGAGGGGACCACTCACCAGGTGAGCCTGCTGCGGCCCACACCCAGCCCCGCATGGGATCTGCCCTCTGCTCCACCTGTGCTGGGGTCCTTTGTCCTCCCGGGCCACTGTTCCATCAGCTGATTCCTTTTCTGTAACTTAAGCGTCTCCTGTTTTACTACTGTCTTTGACACTCAAGGCAAAAGTCTTTAAGAACCCCACACCCAGCCGCAACCAGTACCACATACCACAGTGCCGGGCGTGGTGGCTCACGCCTGTCATCCCAGCACTCGGGAGGCAGAGGCAGGAGGATTGCTGTGATGTGAGTTTGAGGCTGAGCTCAGGGCCAGCCTGAACCACAAAAGCGAGACCCTGTCTCAAAAAAAAAAAAAAAAAAGTCTTTAAGAAGAGGAAGAAAGAAGGAGAAAGCCTTCTTACAGCCCTATTACTCCCTATAGTCACCTTTTTTTCTTTAAAGCTAGGCTGTTAGCCTAAGGTAGGAGCAACTCCTCAGGTCTGAGGGCAGCCTGGGCTAATAGTGAGTTAGTTCAAGGCCAGCTGAAACCACATGACGAGACTCTCTCTCAAAAAAAAAATAATAATAATAATAATAAAACCAGGCTGTTTGGAAGTGCAGTTGACATTACTTACAAGTAGTAACAGCTGTCATTTATTTATCATATTCCTCCATGTAGCCATGCGTTTTCTTATGCCTAAATAGGTTGTTTTTTTGCCTGTTTTAGGCAAGCAATCCACTAATGGTGTTTCTCTGCCTGGAAGGCCCTCCTCCCCCACTCCAGCCTGTGAAGAACTACTGAATTTCTCCCCTCCCCTCCCCAGACAGCTCCTCCTTTGTGAGACCTCCTGACTTTCCTCTCCAAGAGCCCTCCTGTGGCTTCTGTCAGAGAAGGTGAATCAACCCAGACCAGGCTCGGGCCTGATAATTTGCCCGTTCTGGGGTTAAGATTATGTAAAGGTGGCAGGGCAGCAGGCTTGCCACTTGGCCTGAGGGGCAGGGACCACTGGAGCAGGTTCCCTAGTGGCCTTGACGCTTGTTTGTATGAGAAAACAGGGTTCAACACTCCCATGGATTAGCATCACAGTCCCACCTGTGTTAGGGCTTTCTTTTCCTGCCACCAGTGGACAGAGGGCTCTGCCAGGGCTACCCTGTCAGTCAGCTGAGGTTTAGAGATACACAAAGCCCATGGGGAATAGATAAAGATATTCTTTGAGCAGGCAATACATGCTGGGAACTCCTAGTTAATAAGGAAGCCATGATAGTAATAAGGGGGTGAATTTAGATGCAAAAGCGTTACCTACCCAAGATGCGTTTTAAGCAAAAAATGACGGAGCTTAGGCTTGAAGAGTAGCCAGGAGGAAGGGGTTGGGGAAAGCTAATGAAGTGGCAGCTACCAGGAGCAAAGTTGTACTTCCTGGACCAGAGACTCCTGCTGGGGAGCCCAAGGGGGTGTGGTGAGTTGGTGGCAGATTTGGGCCCGATGTAGGAGGGAGTTAGGGCAAGTGTTCACTCCGAGCAGGGAGCAGCATGAAGGAAAAGATTTAAAGGAAATAAATGGTCTAGAAGCCTGGGCAGGCCAAAGGTAAGAAGCAGCAGAACACAGGCTAATGGAAGGACCATCTAGCCCTTTACATGAGTGTTGGGTGGGTAGGGCTGGCAGGAGCATGTGCAGAGGAGGCTCTTGAGCAAGAAGGGGCAGGGAATCTAGTCTGCGGTGTGATCAGGGGAAAAAGTCACTTCTCCCTAGTACAGTGGAGAAGCCATGTGTAGGCATGTGGTGTCAGGAAATACCTGTGTCCTTGCCTACTAGGGACCTGGACACTGTCCTGCTGGAGCCAGGGACACAATGCGCCCACAGAGGCTGTGGCTGGATTCAAGTAATCCAGGATAGGCTGTTTCCATCTGTGAGGCCTATTCTTGATTACTTGTTTCTGGAGGCAGCTGATTGGCCCACCGTCCGTCGGAATCAGAGATGGCTCCGGGACATGGTGTGTTGTCCTTCCTGAGCAGAGGCGGGGACCTGGTGAAGGGTGAGGCCAGCTTGGCGGGTTAGTTCCAGCCAGCCTTGGCGGGGTAGTTATAGCCAGTTGGGCCTGGGTGCCATTCTGTTAGTGATGAAGGGGATGGACGCTGAGCTGGTTCAGCGCAGGGTTCCCCCAACAACCTGTTCTCCTCAGGTATACGTGCTCAAGAGGCCTTACGTGGACGAGTTCTTGAGACGGATGGGGGAGCTCTTTGAATGTGTTCTCTTCACTGCCAGCCTTGCCAAGGTAACCAGGAGCAGAGGGAGGAAAGCCCAAGAAGGTGGTCCTTTGGGTACTTGCTGGTCCTCAGGATGCCACAGCAGAGCCATGACCTCCTCCAGACCTGGGCATCTTCTCTCCTCCCAGTACGCCGACCCTGTGACAGACCTGCTGGACCGCTGTGGAGTGTTTCGGGCCCGCCTGTTCCGGGAGTCCTGTGTCTTCCACCAGGGATGCTATGTCAAGGACCTCAGCCGCCTGGGCCGGGACCTGAGGAAGACCCTCATCCTGGACAACTCGCCTGCCTCGTACATCTTCCACCCGGAGAACGCAGTGAGTGGTCCCAACAGGCCCCTCATGGCCACGACTGGGAGAGGCCGTGGGCAACTCGGGCTTCACCCGAGGAGTGCCCGCCTCAGCTGACCCAGCAGCATCCCAAGGGAGGGCGGGAAGAAATGGCGCCCAGCTTGACACCACACTTCCTGTCCCAGGTGCCTGTGCAGTCCTGGTTTGATGACATGGCGGATACCGAGTTGCTCAACCTGATCCCAATCTTTGAAGAGTTAAGCGGAGCAGATGACGTCTACACCAGCCTTGGGCAGCTGCGGGCCCCTTAGCCTTCCTGCTTGCAAGCAGCAGCTGTCCCAGCAGGGGATTTTGCTACACTGTGCCTTTTTGATCAGCCTGACAGACCGGGAGCTGCAACACCTCAGCAGTTGGGACCAGAAATAGACGAGACTAGAAAGAGCCTTAGGGAGGTTAGACGCCAGCTGAGTGGATCAGACCAACAGTGTCCAGAGACCCCTGTTCTGAGCTGGGTTCCTGAGATTGGTGTGTGGACGAGAACGGGTATGGGGAGGGTCAGAGTTGAGGAAGTACTGTGGACCCAGGAAGTTCAGTGTTTCATCAGGAAGAAGCTGCAAGATCAACTTTTTTCCCAGGTCAGTTCATCTCCCCTCTCACCCTGTAAGCCACGGAGCTGTACAGGGATGAAGACAGTTATTTCAGGCTGTATTGCCAAACCATGGCCTTTCCTCTGTCGGAAGGTCTGTGCAGAGAAGAAAGGAAGGGCCAGAGGCTGCCTCTAGATGCCCCAGGTGCGCACCTCTCTGAAAACTTTCTCTGGCCCAGCTGCTGCAGACAAGAAGGTGCCATTTCTGGGAAGATGAGGACTCATCTCCAGAACCAGTAGCTCCGTGGCGATCAGGTCCTGTGGCCTGAGGGTTGCACTTGCCTCCAGCCGAGTGCCTGTCCATGTCTCCCGAAGGCCTGGACCCTGGGCCTGCCTTCCTCACCACCTAGCCATAGTCTGATCCTGTGGGGAGGTCTTCTGCCTGCTCTGGAAGAGGACAATAATTGATTTCCGTTCTTTTGACTCTTGAAATTGTTTTCCTAAACATGGAGCATTGGGCCTGGCTTTGGCAAAGCGGGGATCCTGGGCCCGAGTGGATGCGGGAGGTGCTGGGGTGCAGGGAAGTGCCCCATCCCCAAAGCACGAGTACGGGTCCTCTTGGCTCGTTGATCAGCTGAGCTGCTCTCCGTAAGTCCACTCTTCAGGGATTCTGTGCCGGTGCTGGTGCAGGGACAAAGGCTGGGCAAGGCTTTCGGGCTGCCTGAGCCCCACCCGTTGTTGGGCGGGGCTCTTCCTACTTGTCTTCCCTCAGTGTCTGTCTTGTGCTCTCTGTTCTTGCCTTCGTCCTTGCTGTCACTCCTCCTCTCAGACGCTCAGACTCTCTGCTTCTGCAGAACTGAGGCGGACAGGTGTTCTTACCATCTGCTTTGCCAACCTCCCGCCCCCAGAGCACCCCTCACACCTATACTCTGGGTCTCTTGGTTTCAAAGATTGTTAATAGTGAATGCTTTAAAACATGATCACAAAATGAAAGTGTCCTGCCCCCCAGGGTAGAAAACAAAGGAAGTGCTGCTGTAATTGGGAGCACAGGGCCCCCCCAAAAGGGGTCTGAGCTCAGCATCACTGCCTTAATGAGGTCTTCCTGGGGCTGGGCAGGGCTCTCCTCCTCCCTCCTCCTGGGAAGGGAGGCTGTCCCGCCCCCGTCTATCCCCTGGAGACAGATAAAGCATTTGTGAACTGTTTCCAGTGCAGGTACACTGCCCTCTCAGGACTCGTCCTATAATTCTTTTCAGTTTCTGTACACTAGATCCAGCCTCAGGAACTAACCAGTTTGGAGAAACCAGGTAGAGAAGCAGCAGCTCAGTGTGCCGAGGGCTGGATGTCTGGCCAGTCCTTTTGTGGTGCCACCTTCCCTCCTGCTCTCTCCTTGTCAGAGAAGTGAAACAGAACAGGCAGCCTCCTGTGGTCATTCTCCAGCTTAATTCCCAGTGCCTGTGGGTTCTCATGGCAAGTGAGGGCGGAGTGCCCCAGGTGCTAGCCCGGAAGGCCGGCTCCTGAGGGAAAGGAGTGCTGAGAAGCTAAGGCCAGCTGTGGCTTCAGACCCAGGCCATTCAACACTGCAGGAGGGCCATCTTTCCAAGCCCTACCCTGAGGGTTAGCCCTCAGCGGTGTCTTCTGAGGGTGACCTGGCCACGCTTTTCTGACTAAGCAATAAGAGGTTCAGAGCTGATTTGAGTTCCAAGAACCCTCTCCGCCCTCTTCTGGACGTTGGTGTTTTCGCACACAAAGCTTGTGCCGCCCCATTCCTGTCAGACTTGGCTCAGTGCTTGAAGAGTGACCTATGACCAAAGCCCAGCCTGGCTTGGTAGGAGCGTCCCTGCTGCTTCTGCATGAAGCCCCAGTTTTCCTTGCCCTGCTGCTGTCAGAAAGACCTGCTTACTTGCAGGGTTTCCTTGGAGATCCAACTCCATTCTCCCCTCCGCCTTCCCTGGAGGAGCAGTGTGTCCAGATCTAAGCAGGCCAGTCCTTATGGACCCGCGCCAACATATAGTCATCATTCACTCTCTGCTTTCTAGCCCCAGTGTGTAGAAGCCAGTGATGACTGTGAAGCTTGCTTCTCGGAGGAATCGGGCACTTAGAGAGGAGGGCCAGACTGAGGAAGCCACTTCTGCAGTCTGCTGGGCTTGCCACCTGCCCATCCCACTTGAGACTGGTCTTCGGGAATCAGTAGGCTCCTGTGCCTGGTGTCAGCACCAACTCAAGCCATGCCAGTATCTGCTGCCCACCTGCCAGGTTCAGTTCTTCAAGGTGCCTCTTCAGGGACACCGTGTGTCTCTCTGATTGGGCTTCGAAATCAAAAGCCTGATGTTCTTGTCCCTCTTATAGGGGGAGCTTTGGACACAGGACCAGTTTGGTAAAGGGTCGGATAAGGGTTTCCTCTCTGCACATTGTAGAGGGGATGCTCTGTAGGCCCCTGGGTCCCTTGCTAGAGTGAGTTTGCCTTCGGTTAACCCAGGACCTTCTGTTTAACTCTCTCCTTCCTTCCAAAGACTTGTACAAATGTATAAATTCACGTCTGTGAACGTGGCCCGAAGCTTCTTTGTACTAAAAGTGTGGGAGTCTCAAGGCAGTCCTTCCCTGGGGATTGGGCCCTTGCTCCTCTTGAGTCCCCGTTACTGGGGCAGCCTTGTGTACAGGAGGCCTGCAGCAAATGGCTAGGCCAGGCCCAGTATTTGAAAAAGGTGAGCCCACTTTCCCCTCTGGTCTTCAGTGGGCTACTTAACCATTATTGTTCCACAGCCACCTTATTTTTTTCTACAGCAGGGAGGGGGACTTGGTTTTGTCTTTTTCCTTTTTCTAAATATCAATAAATACCTGCATATTCAGCCACAAGGTGGGGAGGAGGTGGCCAACACCCCCCCCCAGCAGACTCAGCTCTTCATCCCTGTGAGCTTCTTCCTTCGCTTGTAATTATCCCAAGTTTGCTGTGATCCCCTTTCAAGATGCCGTCTAGAGGGGAGGAGGTCTGCTTCCCACTGTGACTGGGCTATGGGATTCTGACTGCCTTGCTTCACAATTTGATAAATTTGTTGTATTCAAAAACTTGAAAAGTAGGACGCCATTAAGTGTCTGTTTATATTTTTGGAATATTTGTATTACTTACAATTAATTAATAAAAGTGGGTTTTTGAAACCTCCCCAGGTGTGGGAGCTACCTTTCTGTCCCATCTTTACTGGGGCTTGTGGGTACAACCTTGTTCCCTGCAGTGCTCTTGGGTCATGGTGAAGCTGAAGCACCAAGCAATCAAGCCCTGGGCTTCTGGCTGGGGTCACAGAAGTCAAACTCCCTTAGTTTCTCTATGGCTCCCATTCAGAGTCAATCAATTGCTACCCAGCTGCTTAACAAGCACCTTGGTGTCCTACTGACTGCTGGGCATGAACCAGAAGCGCTGAGGACATAATCTCAATTTTCTTTTGTCCTCTTCTGATACTGCCAAACTCTGATGTTCAAAGCCCAGCATGGTTCCTGGCACATAGTAGGCATCTAGATACTCATTGGGCTGGTGGAGACCCCCAGGACCCCTGACACCTCCCAGACTCCCCTCTAAGATTCCCAGAAACCTCTTCGAGGTTCTGCCAGCCTGCATATC
Organism: Petromus typicus; assembly: GCA_004026965.1. Taxonomy (NCBI): domain Eukaryota; kingdom Metazoa; phylum Chordata; class Mammalia; order Rodentia; family Petromuridae; genus Petromus; species Petromus typicus. The sequence goes on along the minus strand of PVIR01023533.1, from coordinate 12,627 downwards.
CAGGCACATGTAGCAGGCAGCTCCAGCCTCTGCCTCCTGTCATTAGTGTAATGCATATCTACAATATGGCAAATTTCATATCCTCCCTATCTTTTTGCATTATTGATGGGCTCTGCACTTTAAAAAAAAAAATCAATAGATCAGGGCGTGGAGCTGGAGTTAAAAGAAGCCCTTAAAAGTCCACTCTCCTTGTTTTTGCTGTTTTGAATAAGAACAGATAAAGCTTCCCCTCTGTTTTGAATAAGTCAAGCCCAGGGCTAGGTTGGCTGTGATTGGCCAGGACTAGGAAAATGCAGTAAAGATGCAAACACAGGCAAATATAATTCAGAGTCAGTGCAGCCATTAGGCTGACACCAGACCCAGAGGCTGCTGCTCCTCGAGGTAGCTCTTCTCTACAGCTGCTGCTTACTCACCAGACTGGGAAGACAAGACAAGGTAAGGTCTCTTGACTTATGGCGGCTGCTCAGTAGAACAGTCCTACTGAATGAAAGGGTGATGGAAATTTGGCTTTGTTTTCTGAGATGAGGCTGTTAAGGAATTCAACCAAGAGTTGGCCAATTCTGCAGACTTCCCTGTTGAGTACAGGGAAGGCCATTCTCAGCCCACTGAACGAATTGGGTACGTTTTCAAAGTGGGGAGGACAGGCAGTTAAGCCCAGTTTCCTTGGGTCCAACTTTAACGGCATCTCTGTGAGAGGAAGTGTTGCCGGCTTTTAACCTGGGATCTCCCTGTTGCGGCCCTCTCAGGGATGAACTGACAAACTAGGACTTGAAAGGGAGAGATTTTGCCTTGGGGGGGATTTTGGTGTTGCAGATGGAGTTGTGATTCCAGGGTGTTCAGTGTGGTAAGATGTCTTTTTGGAGCGTATCCTCTCCTGCATTTATTTGGGGTCCCTGCCCCATGAGCTTCTCAATTCTAAAGTCTGTTGGAAAGTGGTCTCCAAGACCCACTGTCCTAATTCATGCCAGTTGGTTTGACTCTTAGCAAGTTGACACTCACCCTGTCTCCAAACAATGAATGAATTGGCCCTAGTCCCCTTCCTTTGGGCCATGCTTTTGTCTTGAATGTCTAGAATTTAGGGTTTGGAGAAAATCTAAACATATTTCCTGGCAATTCTGAGCAGCAAGGGGTGGGGCTCACAAGTTACTGAATTAATCCTCAAACGCTGGCTGCTCCAAAGCGTTGCTCTGCTATAGTCATGTTTTAGTCATACACAAAGGGGTTTGCTCTTTTCATTTGTTTTGTTTTGTTCTTTGCCAAAGTCCATACTAAATAATGGCACATACACTCCAAGCCTTGTATGCTGTGTGTGTGTGTGTGTGTGTGTGTGATGAGAGGTAGAACCCTGGCCCTTGAATATGCTGGGAAAATGGCCCAAGCTGCTCTCCCAACCCTACACATTTTCCTCTTAGCAAGTGCCATATGCCTCCAAATAGCAAAAATCCATACAGTCCTTCCTAGGCATATTTTTTAAAGTCCTAGGTCAAACCCATTTTAAAGGAAACTCATTTTTCCTTTACCCCCTGGGAGACACTAATGTGTTTTACTTGTGTGGCATATTGTCAGGTGGGAGGCCTGGGAGGCAGGAATTACTGAAGGAGACAAATTACATAATGCTCATAGAAGACCTGGACACATCCAGGTTCCTAAAACCCACACCACTTTGGCTACAGGAAACCTGAGCCCCACGGACCTCTTCACCACTTCCTCCTGTCCTGGCGCTGCCGTGCTTGGGCCCAGAACCCGGAGAGCTCCAAATTCTGTGTGTGGGAGTTGGGCCAGGGCTCATCTGCCCGCTGGCAAGGCTGGGCCACACCCACCTCTGCCAGCTCCCTGAACGCTTTGTCCCAAGCCTAGCCCTGCCATTTTACTTTCTCTTTTATCCTGAGAAGCCCAAGGAATATATTAGTCATATGACAAAGGCAGAAAGGGCAGAGCTTTAGGATAGTACATTTAAAAGATAAAATCCCAAAGGGCAGATCAAAGAGGTCTCGGGGACAGGACCTCGAAAGCAGAGATCTGGGAAGAGTAAGGGAAAGGAAAGCGATAGCAAGCTACTCAGTTCGAAAATAATTTCTCCCCACATACCACAGAATTTAGAGAAGCCTAAGGAGGGTCTCAGTGTCCAAGTGGTTGAAAGCACCGGTTTTAAGATCCAGTGCAGATCTCATTCTACTGTGTACCCTCGGGCACGTCCTGTGACCTCTCAAAGTCTCAACTTTGCTATAGCAAGAGATGAAGAAAATACACTCACCTGGACATTGAAGGGGATAATGTATGCAAGAGTGAGTGAACATAGGGCTTAGCATAATGTTTGCCCCTACCCTCCCTGGGCCTCTCCCAGGCTCGTCAGCAAGACTTGCAGGTGAGACCAAGCCAGCTAAGTTTACTACATGAACTTGGGACGATTCCCCTGTCATGGTGAGAGGGGTGTGGAGTACATACTATGAGGCAGGGCCGGACGGTGGCTGGACCGGGAACTGATGGGAAGAAAGCCAGATGGATGCCCAGCAAGAGGGCATCACCCTCTTGCTCTGTGATGTTTCAGTCCTGGGAAGACAAGCACCATGTCTCTGAGCAGTGCCTTCAGGGCTGTGGGCAACGACCCTGGAATCATCACCTGGAGGATCGAGGTGAGCTGGAAACCCTACCCTGACCACTGGCATCTGCAGAATCCGCAGCCGGCACCCGCTGCACCCACAGTGAGACCGCGAGCGCACATTTCCCATCCCTGTCCCCGCCCCGCTGCTCAAAGCCAGTAGGTGGCAGCTGTGGGAAGCCAGGCTCTGAGCAGCGCACTTGCCCTTTATCCTCCATCTGCTCCGTGGGTCTGCCCAGTGTGTGTGTGGCCGGAGAGATGGGTGGGACTCCCCAGAGGCCCAAGGGCACTCCCTTCAGAGACAGGGAGTGCGGAAATGTCTCCACCTGCACTCCAACTCCTACACAGCGGACGGGGATGCTCCACAGAGGGATGTGGTTATTCTCCCACTCCACACCATGTTCCTCAGCGTGACCCTGCCCAGAGCTCTGGGCAGGGTGACTGCCTGCCTGATATGAGGACACCTGTGCTTCCAACCCAGTCTTTTGCTGCTATATGAAACCAGCATGTCACCTCTTTCACTCGCCTCAGTTGGGAAGGGTGGTCACAGCCTTTAGCCATGCACCCACAGCTGGGAGAGACCCACGTCACTTCCGTTGTTTAAAACCTCCCAGTTTACTTAAAAATGGATAGGCTGTGGAGTATAGAAGTTAGTGTATTTCATCTTCTCATGCTCAGCACACATAATCTCAGAGAGCACATGATGTGCCTGCAGGTTTCCCTCCCTGGGAGAGGGTGATGAATTCTCATCTGTGGACAAGCAGTACACGCAGTGACACGTCAGCCCAGACACCAGCAGAGGGGCGCCTGGCACGGAGTCTGGCACCTGCAGGCACTCTCAGGCCGTAGTCTCCCTGTGTCCACACTCCCAGGAAACAGCCTGGCCAGCTATGGCACAGAGCATGGGGCTGCTGGGGCGGGGTGGGGTACAGGCTACATGAGTCATAAGGTCCCCACAGTATGGTGAGATGAGAGTAGGTGGGCTTGGGGAGAAGGACAGGGAAAGGATCCAGGTTTTTCAGGGGAATCACAAGCTCACAAGCCATGGCAGCAGCCCGTGACCCCGTCTCCCTTCTCTCCTCCCGCCTGTGCCCGTGACAGTGCGAGGGAGGCTTGTGCAGCAGGGATAAGCCAGCCTCCATATGTCCCTTGTCCTTCCAGAAAATGGAGCTGGCACTGGTGCCCCTGAGCGCCCATGGCAACTTCTACGAGGGCGACTGCTACATCGTCCTCTCGGTGAGCACCGTCTCCCCTTCCCCCTTTCCTGTGGCTTCTCCCCTGAGCCAGCTGCAGGGCTCTGCTGAGTGACCAGCTGGGAAGGGGAGAATGTGGGCTCCTCTTGTCTCAGTTCTTACCCCAAGCTGTGCAGAGCACACCTGCAATCTGATTGTTAGTCCTGAGCTTTGTATTTTGCATCAGAGCCCAGGCCTGGGCACTCAGCCTGACCCTCAGCAAGCTGCCCATGCACTACAGTGAAGAGGTGGGGCAAAGGCCCGACACAGGGCCAGCCTATACCCACAAAGTGCTCACTGCAGTGGAGGAAGCAGTGTTTCCCACAAACAGCATTGGCAGGGCCACATGGACATGCACATCAGCTGTGCGTGACCAGACATACCACTGAGACCTGGAAGGTGAGCGTGTGGTCCACCTGGGAAAAGGCCCCCCATGCTCTCCTTGTATTTTAGGAATAATAAGGTATCAACTTCTCAAGTGTGGGAGGGATTCTGGCTACCACAGCTTGAGCACAATGGCAGCTCTGCACCAGACAGGGTGGCTCAGGACCCAGTCCGGAGACACAGGAGGGCCCGAGCTGCCAAGGCAGGATGCCAGCCTCTCTGTGCTGCACTGTTCCAGGCCAGAGGTCCCACGGGAGAGGGCAGTCGAGGCAGCCCCTGACCTATATCTCTGGTCATACCTCAGACACGGAGAGTGGGCAGTCTGCTCTCCCAGAATATCCACTTCTGGATTGGGAAGGACTCCTCCCAGGATGAGCAGAGCTGTGCAGCCATCTACACCACGCAGCTGGATGACTACCTGGGCGGCAGCCCTGTGCAGCACCGAGAGGTCCAGTACCACGAGTCCGACACCTTCCGCGGCTACTTCAAGCAGGGCATCATGTGAGTAGCAGCAACACACAGCATGATGACAGGAACAGCAGGCGGCAGAGGAGGGGACCCAGAGGGCCAGTATGTGTGTGAAGAAAGCCATCTAAGAAACAGAGCAAAACGAAGCTCTCACACATGTCTCTATCAGAGTAGCACAATTCCAGGGCTGGGTGGGGCCAAGGGCGAGCCCAGCGGTAAGGAAACTTGAGTCCAGTGCACTGCTGGGGCGAGTGTGGCCTGGTGCTTCATTCTGGAACGCATCGTGCCACTAAAGCAAATCCCGTCTAGAGGTGTGGAACTCAAGGGAACCCTCATATACCCATGTCCATAGGAGTTCATGAATCAGACACTCATAACACAAGGATTAATGATGGTAGGAAGCTGTGGGCGACATCAGTGCCATCCTGGGACACAGGGCTCACATATCAGAGGCAGTGGACTAGACACACCTGGCACTGGACATGTCTCCCTGACACAGTGGCTAGAGAACAAAGTAAGAGGCACTACCTATCCACACGCACCTCTCTTTACAAATACAGTGCATACAAGCAACAGGACACACTGTGTTAGAATAAAAACAAAGGGACTGTGGACTTGGCAGAATGGAAGCCCAAGATGGGGAGAGCAACAGGAAGAGACACATGGACCACAGGGAACACAGACCCTCAGCACAGGAGGGGCTCACGAGGCCGGGGATGATCATGCTCCACGAACCGAGGAGTTTAATGAACTCAAAACTTCGCCCTTGAGATTAAAACAGAGAGGGGGGTTCCAGTGAGTTCGGGAACTCTGAGGCTGGCTCAAGGCCAGCTCCTCACAGATTGGCAGTCTTCACTGCATACTTGCTGGGCTCCGGGCAATGGCTACAGGGAGCCTAAGAGAAGTCTGCTGCAGCCCTGAGGTGGGGCCACCTGGTTTGGAGCCTGGTCAGTTGAGTGCACAGGCAGGAGAGCTGATCCTGGGGGTGGGCGTCCCAAGGCCACGCTATCATGAACGTTTCTGCCTCTGCCTGGTTTACAGCCTCCCTCACTGCACACTAATACCTAGAAGGTTGCTAGGCAAAACGAGCCTTTCTGTGCTGCTGTGTGTCAATCACTCTTAGGGCAGTGGCTACCTTGAGATTTGTTGCTGTCCCCCACGTGGGTGGAAGCTGCAGCTGTGTAATTCATCCTTGTAGTCTAGCTGGTCTAGCTGAACTAGTGCAGAGGTACTCCGTAAATAATGGTTGTTTCCTCAGCTACAAAAAGGGGGGTGTGGCCTCTGGGATGAAGCATGTGGAGACTAACACCTATGATGTGAAGCGGCTGCTACACGTGAAAGGAAAGAGAAACATCAGAGCCACAGAGGTAGGTCCTGCTTGCTCATTGGCTGTCCTGGCCCGGGGCTTCTCCCCTGGGTTCTAGGAATTTTTCTGAGCTCTGTTTATCTTAGGTGGAAATGAGCTGGGACAGCTTTAACCGAGGCGATGTCTTTCTGCTGGACCTTGGGAAGGTCATTGTCCAGTGGAATGGCCCAGAGAGCAACAGAGGAGAGCGCCTGAAGGTAGTAGGGGGCTTGCTCAGGGTTCTCTTCTGTGCCTTGGGCCTGGCCCTGGGGCTGGACTCTCTCTGGTGCCTTTTCCCCTTTCCTTCCATGATGGTCCCTAAAGTTCAAGGTGGACCCCTGCCTTTGAGCAGGCTCTGTCTTGGTGTTGTTTTGTTGAGACAAGGTCTTACTATGCAGTCTAGGCTGCCTTGAACCCTTTATGTAGCCCAAGCTGGCCTCGAACTTGTGGCAGTCCTCCTGCCTCAGCCTTTTAAGTGCAGGATTACAGGCATGCACCACATGCCTAGCTTGTTTTGTTTTTGTGAAACAGTTTTGTTATGTAGTCCAGACTGGCCTTGAACTCACTATGTAGCCCAGGCTGGCCTCCTACTTGCAGTAATTCTTGTTCCTCAGTTTCCCAAGTGCTGGGATTACAGGTATGCATCACTATGTCCAATGAGCATGCTCCATCTTGCCAACAGATTAAGTGCATGACTTTGCCTAGAATTTCTCAGCATCGGAATAACTCCTGCCTGGGTTCCAGGATGTTCTGCACCGGAGAAAGCAGAAAGGGGCCCAGATGAGCCGAATGCTTCCTTGGGCTTCTTTGACAGGCTATGCTTCTGGCAAAGGATATTCGAGACAGAGAGCGAGGGGGCCGTGCTGAAATAGGAGTGATCGAGGGGGACAAGGAGAGAGCCAGCGCAGAGCTCATGACAGTCCTTCAAGACACCCTTGGCCAACGCTCTGTTATCAAGCCTGCAGTCCCTGATGAGATCATAGATCAGCAGCAGAAGTCAAATATCATGCTGTATCAGTGAGTAGCAAAACATGGCCACTGATCGCTGGTGGAGCAAAAGTGTCCCCAAGAAAACCAAGCATTCAATTTGGCTTCTTTTTTTGGGGTCAGCAGCCTGGGGTTCTTCTTGTGTGCATGTGTATGTGTGTGAGCATGACCATGTGTGTGTGTGTATGTGCGCGTGTGCGTGTGTGTTTCCGAAGGCATTCACACTGAACTATATCCTCAGCCTTTTTTTTAATATTTTATTTTGAGACATGGTCTCACTAAGTCACTTGTTACCTGGGCGGGCTTGAACTTGTGATCCTCCTGCCTCAGACTCCCAGAATCCTGGGATTAGAGGCATGCACTACTGTGCCCGGCTCTTTGGTGCTTTTCAAGTTCAGCTTGTGGAAGGAGCCCAGGGACCTCCCTCCCCTCAGGAGGCAGCTACACACTGTTCCTGTAGCTTACAATGCTGTCTCCTGACCTCGGGAGACCTTTCCTAGACTGTGGTCTATACATGCCGAGGGAGATGGAAGGGATTCAGTATGGGACAGAAAGTCACAGAAGTCTCCAGAAAACAGTCTATATATTCCTGTCTGCATACAAGTCATGTGTGTCTTAAGAAGCCCAATGCTACCCGGAAACTGCATGCTAATTCCTCAAGGAGACAGTAGGGTTCTTGTAGGAGAGAAGGCACAAGCTAACTTCTCCCCTTCTCCAGTGTCTCTGACTCAGCTGGACATCTGGCCATCACAGAGGTGTCCACGAGGCCTCTGGTCCAGGACTTACTGAACCACGACGTAAGTAGCTCTTGAGGGGACCTCTCTTGGAGTAGCCAGACCTGGTATCAAAAGCAGACCCTGGGCAAATCCTTCCTTCCAGTCTTGAGCAGCTATAACCACTTCATCTCTGACTGCTTCAGGACTGCTACATCCTGGACCAAGGTGGAGCCAAGATATATGTGTGGAAAGGAAAAGGAGCCACAAAGGTTGAGAAACAGGCAGCCATGTCTAAAGCCCTGGTAAGGAGCTACACACGTGCAATAATTCTGCCAGCATCATTTCAGATGTGTGCAGGGAGCCGCCTTAAGCACTTGCACATAGACTGTCATGGTTATGTACAGAGTTCAAAGTCAGACAAATACAGACTGGGTTTCCAATTCATTTATGTCTCCTTCAGCTGAGTGTGCTGGGGAAGACGACTGAACACCGAGCCTCTTGTTTCCTTCTACCTAACACGAGGTTAGGGGTGGTTGCGATAATTAAATGCCACTGGTAAAGCACTCAGCACCTACTCCACAATGGTGACTGTTACTGTTGAAGGGAATGTCACGTCTAGGTCAGTGGTCCTGTCCTCCTCTGGGGGAGCTCACGATGTTTGTGCAGACACAGCAGGTGACCAAAGCAAGATACACATTCGAAGCAATGGATAAGCAAGTGACTGTAATGGAAAGTCAGTAAAGTTTCTCCCAGAACCGAAAGAACACAGCTTAGGATGTCTTGCAAAACCTAATAATCTAGTCACATCAGAGCAAAGAAGAGAAGTCAAAATGTTCCACTCAGCTGCTTTTTGAGGCCAGTCACGTGGTCAGGTGGAAGTGGGTTAGAATTTGATCCTGACTCTCAGGAGAAAGGCATCTCACCAGCTGATTTCAAGGGTTAAATGGCCCGTGTCTTCCTGGGCTGACTCCCCTTTTCCGGCTTGGGGCGCAGGGCTTCATCGAGATGAAGGGCTACCCCAGCAGCACCAACGTGGAGATGGTCAATGACGGTGCAGAGTCAGCCATGTTCAAGCAGCTGTTCCAGAAGTGGTCAGTGAAGGACCAGACCTCGGGCCTGGGGAAAGTATTCAGCATCGGTAAAATTGGTGAGATTCTCCCCCGAATGTCCTCTTACTACCAGCTCAGAGAAGAAAGGCACGGTGCTTCTTGCTTACTTGGGTTTTCCCACCCCGTTCTCCACAGCTAAAGTTTTCCAGGACAAGTTTGATGTGACTCAGCTCCACACCCAGCCGGAAGTGGCTGCCCAGGAAAGGATGGTGGACGATGGCAGTGGGAAGGTCGAGGTGAGCTTGGCGAGAGCAGCCCTGGCCTCTCGGCTGCTCCTCTACTGGAGCAAGATTCCGTCTGCTTGACTTCTTCTCCCCTCTGGCGCCTCAGCATTCTCAAAGCAGTTTGCAAGTTGATAGTTTCCCCACAGTGCTTCAGGAAGTGAAAGCACCTCCCCACATGTGCTATCGGTAACTCAGCTGGCAGATATATTCAAATCATTGCTTAGCCTGCAGAAAACTAGCCATGCAGCAGGTACACCTGACTGGGACGACCCGGACTCAGGATTCGAGTCATGCAAATGTGACGAGCCCTGAGCACTGGGAGAGAAGGAAAGAACACGGAGGGTCCTGGAGTGGATGTTAGCACCTGCCCACCTGACTGTTTGCTAACTATGACCCAGGTCCCTCCGGCAGCTCTCAGAACAGGATGCCCATCTCTGGGGACCGTGTCTCTTGTGTCCAGGTCTGGCGAATTGAGAACCTGGAGCTGGTCCCTGTGGAGCGCCAGTGGTATGGCTTCTTCTATGGAGGAGACTGCTATTTGGTTCTCTACACATACGAGGTGAATGGGGGCCCGCATTACATCCTGTACATCTGGCAGGTAGGCCTGGAGCAGGCTCTCAGCCTTGGATCGACATGTCCTGTGCTCCTCAGCTGGTGCAAAGAGAAAGGGCTCACCTATCGCATCCCTCTCTCCGCTGCAGGGCCGCCATGCCTCACAGGACGAGCTGGCAGCCTCGGCGTACCAGGCAGTAGAGCTGGATCGGCAGTTCGATGGAGCCCCTGTGCAGGTTCGGGTCAGCATGGGGAAGGAGCCACGCCACTTCATGGCCATTTTCCAAGGAAGGCTTGTTATCTATGAGGTAATGACCCTCAGGTAAAACTGCACCATGAGCAGGAAGCTCAGAACTAACAAACCAGCAGAGATAAGGAGGCTCAGGGTGGGGTAAGGTGGGAAGCTGGGTTTGAGTTAGATGCAGAAAGCCCAAAGGCCTGGAGCCTCAAGTCCAAAGCATTGTCTAATTCCTACTCAAGGACTTTCACGATCCCTACTACCACCTGTGTAGGACTTTACCTCTGCCCTTGACCTGTACCCTCTGAGCCAGTCCAGTGGTCTCCTCTCTAGACTTCACACGAGCCACACCCACACTCCCTCATATATGTCCCTTAAATCCAAGCCCCATGTCTTAGCTGCCTTCCCGTCACTGAGACACGAGGCTGGATACCCACAACTCTGAGGAGGAAAGGTTTGTTGGCTCATAATCGGTAGGGGTTTCAGTCCATAGTTTACAGCTCCAAGGCGGGGCTGCAGAGCAGAGGGACACTGCAGAGGAGAAACAGTCCATGGCTCAGCAACAGGAAGCAGAGAACGAGCAGGAAGAGATGGGCTGCTCCAGGCCCCGCCCCAAGGGAGCCACCTCCCAGCATCACAGTGGACTCATCAGTGGACCAACTCCGAGGAGTGTCATGTCTCCACCATCCAGTCACTTTCCTGAAGCCCCGCCTGTGCGCGCATGAGGCTTTGGGGGACATCTAGACATACACAATAACATCCTACTGTTATGAAGCCCCGCTGGAGCACTAGCAGATAATCCCTCAAGTCTGGGGCCAAGTCCTAGTATTGTCATCTATTAGCCAGTTTCTGCATCTCAGTTTCCTCATCTGAACTGTTGAATAATTAATAACTACTACACAGAGTTATGATGAAGATCAGCAAAGTGGAAGGCACTAGTCACAGAGCCTGCATATGACAAATTTCTCAGAATGAAAGCTAATATCGCTGGGTGAGGCGGCATACCTGTAATCCCAGCACTGGGGAGGCTGAGGCAGGAAGATTAGCACCATAAACTAATGGGAGATAGAGTGTGATCTAAAAGGAAGGAAAGAGCACAGAATGTTGTTGGCTGACTCTGACCCTGTCCAGTTGGCGTAGAACAGCCCAAAGGAAAAGAATGGCGTCAAATTCGTCCACATCCCCACAGTCATCAGCCAGGTGATCTCATGGTGCTCCCCAGATCTGGACTCTGCTTTTCTTCTTCCCTCCAGGGTGGAACTTCTAGGAAGGGAAATCCTGAGCCTGACCCTCCAGTGAGACTCTTCCAGATTCAAGGAAATGACAAATTTAATACCAAAGCAGTGGAAGTTTCAGCCTTTGCCTCCTCCTTAAATTCCAATGATGTCTTTTTGCTTCGGACTCAGGCAGAGTACTATCTGTGGTATGGCAAGGTATGAGAGCTGGGCCCAGCAGTTGGATGGGCCCCTGGGAGCCCAGCCCTTCACCCTCTTGTCCCTCACCTTTGTTCCTGGTCAGTAGTCAAGAAAAGTGAAGAATAAAGAACAGGCTGGTGGCTGGGTGGGATGGGGCAGGCCTGTGGTCCCAGGACGCAGGAGGCTGAGGCAGGAGAATTATGAGTTAGAGGCCAGCCTGGGCTACACAGTGACATCCTGTCTAAAAACAAACAAATAAACAAACAAAAAACAAAAAGCCTGGGATTTAGCTCAGTGGTGTCATTGCTTGCCTGCCAAGTGCAAGGTCCTGAGTTTGATTCCCAGGTTCTGCAAAAAAAAAACTAGATTGGTGCAATTCTCAAAGAGAAGGGCATTTTCCTAAAGAACCTTCAGAGGAGTACCAACATTCTCCACAATATGACCTCAACAGAAACTCACACCCCATAAATTTCTAGAAAAATCTGTCCTCCCACATGAGTTCAAAGGTTTGTGTCAGGACAGGTGGGTAACACAGGACAAAAACACGAAAAAAATGTGATGCTGTTCACTCATTAGTCTCTTTAAAAGCACTAAATTGCTTTACAAAAGAAAATTGAACTCTGGCAGAGTGGCATGTGCCTGTAATCCCAGATACTGTTCTTGGGACGCTGAAGAATGTGGATTACTTTTTATCAACCTGGACAACATAGCCTGAGTTCAGGGGGCGGAGGGGGCAACTGACTAGGAAAAGATGCTTGACATCATTAATCATTAGGGAAATACAAATTAAAGCCATAATGAGATACCATTACACAATTTTTAGGGTGGCAAAAATACTAACCATGTAAGGGGCAATGATACAATGCAGTGGGATACACTGCTAGAAGGACTGAAAAATAGTACAGATTTCAGAGAGCAGTTTGACAGTTTCTTATCAAGTTAAGCATGTATTTATAACATGATCCAGCCATCCTACTCCTGAGTATTTAAACATCTGAAAATTTTTAAAAACTACTGTCAAACAGAAAACTACACATAAATGTAGATGGATCTTTTACTGGTAAAATCAGAAACGATCCAATAGCAAAACAGATAACCAGTGTACATCATACATTGAAACACTACTCAGCAATGAAAAAGAATTAGCCACTGGGAAACAACATCACGAGTGAATCTCTGGTTCATGCTGGTGAAAGCAGCAAGACTAAAGGCTAAATATTGTGACATTCTGGAAGAGGTGACTACTGTGGTGAACGGATGAGGGTTGCCAGTAACTAAGGATTAGGGGAGGGTCTGACACCAAAGGAAATTTTGGCAAGGACTGAGGAAACAGTTTTGTATTGTCCCAGTTGTAACAT
>PVIR01023532.1:0-26941 GCA_004026965.1 Petromus typicus | reverse complement strand
CTTTGTGGTTCAGGCTGGCCCTGAGCTCAGCCTCAAACTCACATCACAATCCTCCTGCCTCTGCCTCCCGAGTGCTGGGATTACAGGCGTGAGCCACCACGCCCGGCACTGTGGTATGTGGTACTGGTTGCTGCTGGGTGTGGGTCTCCACACCCACTATTGTATGTGGTTACCGGGGAATCGAACCCAGGCCCTTGCTTGCGAGACAGGCGCCGGAACCACTGAGCTAACTCCCCGGCCCTACAATTAACTATCTTAAAATAAAGAAGTATATACTGTTAACCACTTTTTTTCCCATAGGAACCCCCCCAATGCTATAGAAACACTTCCTTGATTGTCAATCTTCATGTAAACGACACGGCTCAGCCTCCGGATGCCCAGATCACACGGGAGCCCAGAAATGAGAACACTGAAGCCCACACATACGGAGAATATGCCCCCTCCTTCTCCATAACATGTACATGAGCATAAAGCAGGCTGATACCAAAATATTAAAAACTGAGAAATTGTGAACATCTGTTCAAAACCTCCGTCTAGAGAGATCCTGTAGCACATCTAGTTCCTCACTTCTCTCTCTCTTTTTTTTTTTTAAGGTTTTTTGAGACTGGGTCTCGCTTTGTAGTTCAGGCTGGCCCTGAGCTCAGCCTCAAACTCACATCACAGCAATCCTCCTGCCTCTGCCTCCTGAGTGCTGGGATGACAGGCGTGAGCCACCACGCCCGGCACTGTAGTGTGTGGTACTGGTTGCTGCTGGGGTGAGTCTCCACGCCCAGTATTGTTTTGTGGTTACCAGGATCAAACCCAGGCCCTTGCGCTTGCAAGACAGGGGCCAGAATCACTGAGCTATATCCCCAGCCCCCTCTTTTTTTTTTAATTGAAATCTTTATTGGTACATTACATATACACATCATGATTGCACTCAACAATGAGAATTTGTACCAGTATATAACACAACTTAATTCTCATTTTTTCCCATAGCCCTACCCACCCTACCATCTCCCCCCATACACATAAGCTTTGTTTCCTTTCTTTTTTGTTACAATCTCATTAGTTTCCCCCTTCACCCCATTTAGCTTTGCGTATTTTCTATTTCACAATATATAACATACAATTCTAGAACTCATTTACATCTTTATTTTCTCATACAGAGAACAGATGCAATATTTACATATCTGTGACCTATTTATTTCACTTATGAGGATATCCTCAAGGTATGTCCATTTAAGTATAAATGATTCAAACTTATCATTTTCTATGGCAGAGTAATACTCCATTCTGTAGAACCACAGCTTTTTTATCCAGTCTCCAGTTGATGGACATTTGGGTTGTTTCCAAGATTTAGCAATCACAAACTGAGCTACTATAAACATGGGTGCACATATGTCACTGTGATATGAGTCTTTTAATTCTTTTGTGTATATAACTTCTCTCTTATTACCATGGATTCCACCAGGAGCTCCAAAAATAAACAACCATCAAGTTAAACAAAACTAAGCTGGAAGCAATCCTTTTTGGCCTTCTCTGCCACAACCTACTGTACTGAACCTTCACTTTTTCCACACAGCCTTCCCTAGAGTGGCTCATTTGGACAATGACTTTGCATGACACGCAGGGAAGCTCTCTGCAAGGTAAGGGCCTCTGAGTCTGAGTCATATGCCAACACCACAGCTCTGGAAATGGCGTTGTAGCTTCAGTCTGAGATCAGAGGCTGGGGTCACACAGCGGGGCCCAGCCCACACCTCCCACAAGTTCAACTGTGCTGTCCACATGCGCATGCCTGCACACACACACGCCCAGCACACACACATACACACACACACACACACACACACATCCAGTATACATGCACACCAGGACGACACTCATCTTCCACCGGAGGATATTTCAGCCTCATTAGATTTGTCTCACAGTCACCTGGTGTTTGCTGAGTAGGTGACGCTAGTGAGTCATGACTTAATCCCTACTGCAGACTCCAGGGCCCGATTCCCAGGTCAGAGCACAAACACCTCTCCCACAGCGGGAGGGCGGGGACGAGCGGGCGGGCCTAGAGGGTCTGAGTGGGCTGTCCCTCTCCCTGAGTTGTGTGCCCACGCAGGGAACCACCCTACATCTGCCAGCTGTGCCACACAGACAGCGGAGCAGCTGTTCCCCTAAACCACATCAGCCCTCCTCACTTTGCCCTTGGGACTCCACACAGTCCTGGAAACAAACTTTCATAATCCAGGCGCAGCGACATTTTATCAGTATGGTTGCAGGGATGGGGTCTGATTTGTCCTGTGAGCTCACAGCCAAGTAAGAGGGACCATTAAAAAATTTCACTGAACTCTCAATCTGCAACACACCAAGGAATGTGCATGCATTATCAGCCTTGTGTTCAAATGCCTAGATATCTTAAGTTCAACTTATGTTTAATTTTAAAGACACAAAATATTTTTACGTTACAGGTGCTTGGTCTGTGACAAGTGTTACCAAAACTCCAGATAAATGTGTCTTGTAAAGGCATTGGCTTAATAGGTCAATACGTGTAGGTGGCCCGCTGGGTCACAGCAGGACCTTGGCCTGCTGTCTGGAATGAGTGCACAAAAACTGACCCTCTGTCCCCCAAGCGAGCCCCAAGGGAAGGCTCTTGGAAGTTGGGAAAAGGTCCTCTCCTCACACGTGAGCTGGCCTCACATGTGACCCTAAGCATCCTCTGGGCATCTTCCCTCCCTCCTCAGTGTCAGTGACCCATAATCCACTCTCAATTTGACACATATTTTCTAGCCTGAACGCAAAGTTGCCAGAGGCCCCATCTGGGGAGTTGCCCAGATGGACGGCTGGAAAGACCCGTAAGGAATCCAGGGGCCCAGGTCTCCAGGTCTGGTCCCAGGCCAGCACGCGGTCTGTGAGCCAAAACCTCAGGACCTCTGTGATCTTACATACAAAAGTGAGGGTCTGAAGAGGACACGTTTATGAGTCTCTCCAGCTTTCACAATCAAGTTCTCTACAGCTTCTCAAATACAGCGGTCAGCTGAGACTTCAGTTCTCAGCCTTTCCCTATGCTGACCAGCTTTTCCTGCTGGTTTGAGGCCCAGCCCCCAAAGGCACTCAAGACTTCTGGTAGCTTTTATAGCACAGGTACAAACACACTCCCCCAAGCGCGCCATGTACAGTTTCTCCAGTGACTTTAGGCTGATCCTTGCTGTTGCTCACTCTTATTTTCTCAAGTTGCCGTAACTGTTCAGTTCTTCCAGATTCTCCAATGGACAGCACCGTGGTTCCACGATGAGATATCCTAAGTCCAAAGCACTAAGTTCTCTTTAACATTTAGAAACTCAAGGACTTAAAGGAAAATAATTACTTCTAAGACTTCATTTTTTTGGTCATAAGTTACAACACTGCGACTCTGTGTAAGGAAGGGTAACAAGTGTCTAAAATCTCCCCTCACAGAGAAAACCGCACAATGATGCTAAGGGAAGAGATGGTCCCAAGAGGAAGTGCTGTTCACCAGCCCGGTCTGGGTTATGTGTATAAGCCCAAGAAGCCTACAAAAGGAACTTCAGAGCAAAACAGTGTGGGCAAATGAAAAAGCAGCCATTACTTATGGAGTCTGAAAATTGATTGTAGGTCAACTTAAAATCAAGGTCTACTGGCAAAAAGATGCGAGCAGGAGCATTCAGGGTTGTGTGGCCGTCGACTAGAAAACAAATCTCCTCGATAGCCTGAAAAATACTTTAAGAAGTTCTAATATAAAAGAGAAACAATGGCACTTTATCTCACTAAAAGGGACCAAGTGAAGAGAGGTTCGAAGGAAATGATACAGGGGTTCTGACATACATAGTCGGTTTTCACGGATAAAGTCAGCACATGCCAACTTGTAAAAGTATTATGATTGTATTTGCTGCTGGCTGAACAACAGATACGGGAAGAAACCAAGGTTGATTTTTTTTAAGTCTATAAATAAATATAAGAATATTTATTCTTTCCCTGCCATGGAAGAGATAGAAACTAATGAATGGCATTTCCTCCTACATGCCATCAAGCAAAGGTCCTTTCACAACCTTTTCTGAAGGGGGGGAAGGTGCCCTAAAACGTAGCAAGTGTTCAGTGGGTGCTGGGTGCCTTGGTTAGGGGACCCGTCTATGTCCCACCAGGCCTCACAGGCCCAGCCCCGCCCTTCCTGCAGCAGGGCCCATGGTCACGAAGGCCGGGAAGGCCCACTGTGGGGAGGCTGAGCGCACCCCTGCAGAAAACCAGCCGCTTTCATCAGACACAATTCCAGGGAGGATTTGAGCGGATATTTTTAAGAGATAAAAAGAAAGCCACACCTCAAAGTGCCACAGGGACACAGAGGGCTCTGAGTCAGAAGGAGAGCAGGTCACTACAATTTCAACCCATGGGGGAGGATTCCAGGTGCAGTGACTCACTTGGGGATCTTGGGTGAGACACTGAGACTTCCCACTTACAGGGCCAGTGTTTTCGAACTGTAAAATGGGGGACAAAAGCAGAATTACGGTACCCACACATTTTCAGAGCCTCTCAAGACACAAGTATTAAGGACTAGTGTATATAAAACGTACCAATAAAATCAATAAAAGAGAAAAAAAGCAAGTATTGGGGACTAAAAATTGTTGTTCAACACACACCGGAATGGCTAAGATAAATAAGTCTGACAGTATCAAACCGATGAAGAGGCGCAAAAACTAGAAACCTGAACAATGCTGGTGGGAATCTAAAGTAGGGCAGCTCCTTCAGAGCGCAGCTTAGCAGTTCTGAACAGTGAAACACACAACCCGTCCTACAGCCACACCGTCCCAGCCCCAGGTACACGCGCTGGAGAAAGGGGTGCACCAATGTTCATAGGAGGATGACACACACAGCCCAACAGTCAAAAGCTGGAGCCACAGTAACAAATCCTCACATCTAACAACTAGTACTAGATAAACAAAATGTAGCGTATCCATTCAGTGGAATACTACTTTATAATCAAAAAGAACTAACTACCGATGCTTGAAAATTGCTGAGATTTGAAATGCTCTGATAAATTAAAGAACCAGATCTAACTCCAGTGTCATTCTATTTGTACAAAAATTTTAGAAAAGGCCTGAACTATAAAGTCAGAGAGCAGATTAGCAGTTTCCTAGAATTGAAAGGAGGAGTGGGTATTGACTACAAACAGTGATGGAATTCTCTGGGTGACAGAAACATTCTAAAAGTGGATCGTGAGGCTGGGATTGTAGATCAGTGAGAGGACAGGCATATTACATGAGACCTTCGGATTGGTCCCAGAGCGACCAGAAAAAGCTCGGATTTAACAGTTACACAACTGTGTCTCTTCATAACTCAACACACTGCAGGATACAGGTGACCTTTACGGCACATGAAATATATACAGATATATATATATATATATCTGTGGGTCTGCATATGTGTATATATAGAAATAATATTAAGAGAAATTCAGAACCACTATCTTTTGTTAGCTATGGGAGCCCTCAGCATTCTTTATTATCCAGAATAAATGCTATCTTCAACACTAAAAACTAAAGTTTGTATACATATGATAGGATGGGAAAAAAAAAAAAAAAAAAAAACCCAGCTCCAATAGTCTATGAACAGAACCCAGAGCCAGGTCTGCTTCTTTTCCAGATTCCTTCTGGGGTTCCTGTTCAACATCTCATGCCTTTCATAGCATTTTTTTTTTCTTGGCTAAATTAAGGGTAGAAAATTGCCACAAAAAATTAATAGTGTGGACTTTAAGATTTGTGGTTACACAAAGCAATACAAAATGACTACCGCTACTTTCTCTACCAACATGTAGGAAAAAAGTAAAACACATACTCTAGGGCCACTTTTTCCCATTTTACTTGGCTTCCTTAGTATTAATTATTGCGAATCAATTTGTTTCCTTTTTACACGTATAAAATTCTGACTCTTCACGGATGTGCAGCTCTTAAAAAGCCATCATGTCTTCATTTATAGGAACATGCATAAAACGTTAAATGTCTGGCAGATATATATATGTCCATTTATTCTGCATCTTTGGAAAGATAAAAGAAGGGTGTAACTATTTTTTTTTTTAAATACCTTTAAAAAAAATAAGGTCCCACTATAGCTGTGGTGCTGAACACATCTGGGACATTTTCTGAAGGACAAAGCAACATCTGAAAATCACAAGAGATTCAAACTGCAAGACTCTAGAACTTTTTAAAAATCACTGTGCTTCATTCTGAAACATCTTCCTACTTTGCCTTGAAAAGAAATGCTTAGAGGAAATAAAACAAAATTTACTGATGAAAATAAAATTAAAGTAAACGTAAGAAAGTAGCACAAGAGTGAAAGAGGCGGAAAACTTCATGTCCCCAAATTTCTCAGCAGCCTACACTTGCTGCAGCCCTATGGAACAGAGGATAAATACTAAGGCATCATTACGTGCTATGAAGACGATCTGAACTTTGAGATTAGAAATCCTCAGACCCTCGAATCCGCAGAACAACAACATGAAGGGACAGAGGAAATGTCTGTATCCCATGATCAGCACAGGGGACAGCACAGTGAGGGGGTAGTGAGAACAGGCCCAAGCTGAGCCCTCTTTCTTTTTTCTTTTTTTTTTTTTTTGAGACAGGGTCTCGCTTTGTGGTTCAGGCTGGCCCTGAGCTCAGCCTCAAACTCACATCACAATCCTCCTGCCTCTGCCTCCCGAGTGCTGGGATTACAGGCGTGAGCCACCACGCCTGGCACTGTGGTATGTAGTACTGGTTGCTGCTGGGTGTGGGTCTCCACACCCAGTATTGTTATGTGGTTACCGGGGAATCAAACCCGGGCCCTTGCGCTTGCAAGACAGGCGCCAGAACCACTGAGCTAACTCCCCGGCCCCTGAGCCCTCTTTCTTCAGAGTCAACAGGCCCAGGACACCTACTGCAGACTTCTGGTGCCCCATATCCATTGGACTCACCCCTTCTTTGTTGTTCTGTTTGTTTTTGTTTTTTGCAGTACCAGGGATCAAATTCAGGGCCTTGCGCTTGCCAGAAGGCACAGTGCCACAAGCTAAACCCCTGGCCTTCAACCCTTCTTTCTATTCTTGTTTTTGGTGTCTGTCAATCCTTCAAGGACTATTTTCTCTTCCTTCATGTGTCCTTTACTCCTTGCTCAGGACTTTATATAAACTGTCTAAATAAACATATAATTTGATAAAATGTTATATACAGGACTGTTAAGCACGATCAAATTTCTGGCCCTGAGTTTCCAGGTCATTCTAATTCACAGGTCCCCGCAGAATTTCTGTGATGGGTTCCAGCTCCACTTTCAAAACAAAAATGAATTCATTTTTTAAAAATTACATATTCAAATAAAGGTACCAAAACCATTCATAGGCAGATCAGTCAGACCCCTATCTGTGCTTACACATCAAGTGAAACTATTAAAATGAGCACAGTTAATTCAATTACCCAATTTCCCAACATAACTTTCCAGCCTGCATGTATAAAAGGTTGCTTTATCAAAACAAGGCCTAAGCACGGAAGGAAACAGCAGTCCAGGGTAGCCTCAGGTAATAAGTACCGTACACTCACAGCCCAAGTTTCTGCTACATTGACTTGAGCTTCCTATCATATGATGCTTTGTGAGAGATCTTTGATATGCTGGCTGGCAAATCTTCCCAACTCTAGAAATGACATCTCCTACAAGTTTTCATGCTATTTCCTGTTGCTTCTTATATGTTGGGTGATTAGCTGACTTAGGTTTTCAGCAATCCACATTTTCAGAAAAATAAAGCACTTTAACGTTTTCTCTGTATTTTTCTATGCATGTGTAAGTTGAGATCATATAAATGCAGTTTTGTATGAGAAACATGAAGGCTAAGAATGTGAGAAAAATAAAAATAGAAATCGTGTTTTGACGAAAGATACTTCAAAAAATGGCTGTTAGTCTAGTCCTGTTCCGTGAGTCCTGAGGGCCTGTTCACCAGATGAAATCAGGGTAAGTGTTATTTACTGCGGGGACACAGAAAAATGGTTCTGTTAGATACCCTCTGTCTGTGTCTCGGAGACAGAGCCAACTCAAGTCTGTTTGCTTATAATAAAAAGAAGCACTCTAAATTTCAAAGTCCAAACAACAAAAAACTTTAAAGGATAACAAGAGAGTAAAATAATAAGTTGAAAATACTTTACATAAAATATTTTATTTGGTTTCAAATCTACTACAAAATATCAAAAAAAAAAAAAAAGTTACTCTCATTTTACAGATAGGGAAACACTCAAATGCCAAGCAACAATTGGTAAAAGTGCCCAACAATGAGATATATTAGAGTAAGATTGCTGAAATTTAAGGAACAAAATTTGAAGATACATAAAAGACCAGGCTACTCCAAGGAAAAGAACAGCAGCATCTGACTATGAGAACAGACAATGGTGTAACATATTTAAGAAACTAAAATAAAATAAAAGTCAAGGATTTTAATATTTAACTGAACTAACTTACTGGCATAATATCAAACATAAGCACACAAGAAGCCCCAAGCTCTTCCTGAGACATCTACCTCAGAAGTAGCTTCAGAAACCAAAATGACTGTCAACCTAAGAGCAGACAATGAGTATTTAATATAGATTTCCATGCAGAATTAAACTGATTCTGTAAGCATATGATAGGTATAAATACTGTCTACTACAATGGTGGTGAACCCATGGCATGTGTGAAACAGCGGGCTGTTTGTTATCCTTGAAAGTTCTAAAAGGTTCGCCGTTATCTGGTCTACACCCTATAATGTAGATGACAGAAAGATTGTATGAAAAATACAATCAGCTTGTTAAGTGCCTTACAGGTATTTATCTGGAAATAGGAAGATACTATTTCAAGCCATATATTGGAAGATAAAGAAAGAAGGGGCAGTAATAGTATCTAATTTCTCTACTGCCACAGCAAGCAACCAATACACAAAAACAAACTAATGGGCAAAAATAGAGGCCCTCACAAATACCAAACAGGAGAAAAATATTAAATCATATAAGAAATCAAAGCCAATTATACTGATTTTACCAAGTGATATAAATGAGCTTAACTAGACTATCAAATGAAACGATTTTCAGAGAAAAACAGAAGGCAGGGGCTGAGGATATGGCTCAGGGGTGGAGCATCTGCCGAGAGTGTGTGAAGCCTGGCTCTTTCTCCAGCACTGTGGGACAGAGGAGCACACAATTAGGGGCAGAGCAGAGACTATTTGGCCTTCCTGTCTCCAAGCTCTTTTCCTTATTTTATTGAGATAGGGTCTCGCTTTTTGAGGTCAGGCTGGCCCTGAGCTCAGCCTCAAACTCACATCACAGCAATCCTCCTGTCTCTGTGAGTGCTGGGATTATAGGCGTGAGCCACCACACCCAGCACTGTGGTATGTGGTACTGATTGCCGGTGGGCATGAATCTCCAGGCCCAGCATTGTTATACGTGGTTAACAGGACTGAACCTGGGCCCTTGTGCTTGCAAGGCAGGTACCAGAACCACTGAGCTAAATCTCCAGCCCTCAAAGATCTTTTTCTAGGAAGGATGAAGAGATCACCTACAATAACACCTGGAAATTTCAACCATTTATACTTTAATGAAAACTAGTAGTTATAATAATTAAATTTTACTTAGTAAAAATTTTTTAAAATGCTGTAGTCAAGTATGAACTTATAAAAATAAGTACATAGTTTTGAGATTCACTCTAATACATAAAAAAAATACTTAATAGAGGCTGTAAATGACCAAGTTTTTTTCTTTTTTTCCAACACTGGTAATAGGACACAAAAGAAACTAAGGCCTTTGCACTGAGCCACAATTCAATCCTTTTCTATTTTTAGTTTGAGACACAATCTCATCTCACAAGGTTGCTAAGCTGCCTGGGCTGAGCTGGAACTTGTGATCTTCCTGCCTCAGTCTCCCAGAAGTCCTTTTCTAATAGCTGGAGGGATGCATTGTGGAATATTATTTTTCATACATATTTGCAGAGGCTCAGAAATATAAGTAAGATCTATGTCAGTTGGACTTAGATACAAGCTACTTTGGCCTTTCATGACTGAAGATTAATGTAAACAATGGCAGACCGTGACCCACCATGACACCACTAGGTGCTACTAAAAATAATACACCTTATTATTAGTGCTAGGAAACCAGGCACAAAACAGCAGCTCATTAAAATGCCTAAGGGGAGAATGATTGCCAAATAAAGCATTCTGTCACAGAAATGAAACTAAGGCTGCCTATAAAACTAGCTGAAAATCCATGAAATTTTTCTCTCCTGGCCTCCTTTTTCCAGTTGAACTCATGGAAATGGCTTTCATCTTTCAGGGGATGGAAGAGTTGATGGCTGCTGGCATCAAAGACGCTAAAATCAACAAGAGTGTAATTATCTGCACACTTTCAAGTGTTTTCAAAATGCACGCTGGCTGGGATTTTCCTAATTTAGAAATGTGTGTTTCATGCTGGTGGTCCAGGACCATCAGGAAGCTGACAAAAAAGAATCTTAAAATCTTGCCCGAAGCATTCTTGTTTATAGCAATTAAAATATTTGATTAGTATATACTTCACCCTCTTTCATGAAGTGTTTGATGCAGTCTCTTCAACACTCTACAGTCACACTGCTGGTGGCAACACGACTTTAAATGGTACATTTACATCAGCTGCTCCACGTAAAGCACTAAGAACAAGACTTGACACATGGTAAGTGTTAGCTATTATTATATTAATAGTTCCATTCAAAGATTCTTTTAAAAATATGTGAATAAGTATGTGAGGGGAAGTGGATGACTATACTTCAATTTTCACCATTATGTTAGTTGAAAATAGGAAGGACTTTCACTACATTTAGAATTCTCAGAACATTTTTTTTTTAAATTGCAGATTCTTAAAAAATAAATCTATGGAACAGATGAAAATTTGATGGTACAAAATTATACAGATCAGACTTCCTATAGCTAACAAAAATATATTTATTAGCAATCTTCCTGAATCTGGCTTTGAAAAGAAGAAATCGCAAAAATGCCAAGATTTATGAAACCAGATCTAACTTGAGATCTGTTTACTGCAGATTTAACTTTTTTCGATGTCAAAGACTTCTATAAAGAAAAAGAAAGGCTCACACATAGGACTGAGATATGAGAGTTCTAAATATTTCAGCAATAAAATAACAAATTGCATATTAACAGTACTATAATTACTCCTTTTGTTTGGTTTCTTTGTAATTACTTTTCATAAATGACTCCATCTCCCCTCATCACTCAAGTAGGTTGTCATCCAAAAGCACAATCAGTGCATCGCAGGACACAAAGCCACTCACAGAGAGGGAGGAGTGGAGGGGGGTGGGCCGATGCCTCGAGAGCCGTGACTCACAAGATCCATGAGGCTTTTCCATGGAAATCAAGTATCAATGAAGCCATTGTATGAGATTATGGGCTACATAAATGTAGACTAGTTATGAATTCTCACAGGGCAACAGTGCTTTCAAAGAGAGGCGAGGCCAGCTAGCTTGGGAAGCCACGCAAGGGAAGCTTGCTTTGGGTGTGGAAAAGGGGCTGCCTCAGTCTCCCACTGCTGGACAGAGCTGCTCCCGTGCGGCACTGGGCCCCGGGGTCCACACTCTTAAGTCCATGTCGTGCCTCTGCAGAACCGTGAGAGCCGCTGGCTCCAGAGTCCAGCCCAGTGCAGGTACCATCTGCTGTCGCAGGTTCAAGCAAAGCTCAGTCATTTTTTATTCATCCTAAATGTTGGTTTCCAGAAATCAAAACTAAACATAAAACAAGCTTTTGCTTGTTTTTGCTCGTACAAAATACAAATAAAGCGGTATGGCACTTTGTTAAATAATTTAAAATTCACACCTACCTTTATCACTTGAATATTTCAATATATTAGCCTGTAATAAAAGTATCTACCTCTTACAAACATATGAAATTTAAAAAGGAACAATACCAGTTGCCAAGTACATAAGCCCGGACGCTAGTTTTCTATACAACTTGTAAAATCATCCGTCAATTGTTATTCCAACTAAGATTATCACTGACCATGAGCAGAGTCAAATATGAAGAAAGAAAAAAAATAAATAAATAAAAGTAGGCTGAAAATACTCCAGAATTTAGGAAGGATTATTACCACAAAGAAAAGTGTTTATATTTTTTCCTTGTACACTCAACAAACAACTTATTTCACCTCAATTAAAATGGCCCCTAAAAACCACAGGATCCACACTTTCCATGTTCATCGCTTCAGATTTTATGTTTCTTTCTGGATCTCTCAATGAAAATGTCAATCAATTTTAAATAATTTCATGCTCCAGAGTGTCGTATTACAGGTCCTGGCAGAAAATAATCAAGGCGACTTTAAAAGGTGCTGTGGTTGGAAACAATCTACACCTAGTGTGAGTTATGACTAATCGTTACCAAAGGTCAGTCGTACCCTGGACACTCACTGGGAAACACATCAAGCACGTACAGAAGAGTGACTGTCAAGTTTTCAGGGTTTGAAAAGGGAGCCAATGAGTATCTGATACCAATCCTGTATATTCCGTGAGGACCAGAAATGAGCATCGTAAAATTTATTCTCAGTGTATTGTCATCAGATACACAAAAGCTAGTGATTCCTTTTGATCTGAAAAGTAGAATTCTCTTCCTTTAAAGAATTAATCATAATGTACTCAGGCATCTTCCTTAAGATACACTATTTTATAACTACTGTTATAGTCTAATTCTTACAGTGCTGATGAATTTTACTTGTATTTATTTATGAAAACATCACCCTTCATTTCTGATTGTGATGCATACTTTACAGTTATCTTTGGATAACTTAAAAGTAAAAAACAGAAAGAATTAAAAAAAGGCTGGTTCTTCACCTAAAGTCTATAGCCATTTAGTAAACTAGTATTTTTAAAAACACACATGCAATTTTTGCTGTTGCCGTCACGACTGTTTCACATGTCCCTTGCAGAGCCAGCTGATCCATTCACAATGGTTCTTTGTGTGTAATCATACATGTTCTCCTCATATTTCGATTGCAGAAATGATTCAAATTAAATAAGAGGAGCTTGAGATGATAAAAAAGGAAGGGTGTCGGAATGGAAGGAGAACACGCCTCAAGACAGAAGCCGAAGCTGAAAGGGAGCTAGGTCTGTTATTTTAAATGTAGAAAACAACAAACAGGATGAAAGCATTTGGTTAAACCAGTGCAGAGAGAGCTAGAAGATGAAGCTAAAATAAAATGGAAATAAATGTCACAGGCGATTACGAGAAGATGGATACGAGGACGATGCGTCTTTGAAAAGAATTTTTTAAAAAGTCTTCTAAGATAGTATAGAAAAGCAGCGCAGCTCTCTGGTGAGTGGGAGTGATATGAAGCAGGAGGTGCAAGAGGCCAGCAAAGGCCAGGAGAGCGTTTTAAATCACTTATCTGGCAGTACATCTCACTCACCCAATTTACTTTATTTCATTATTCGTTATTTTAACCCACAGCTGAGCACCGGCTGAGTTTATTTTGCTTCTCCTGAGTTCACTGACAAACTTAACTAGTATTTCAAGTTTCCATCAAGCTGTGTCTATCACTTGGCACCTCGGAGAATTTCGTGGGGCGGGGGCCCGACAAACATGGAGATGTTCTTTCCGAACAGCCCCTTGCCTATAAAGAGCCTGGCCTTTCACCACCTCTGTTTTCCTTTCTCAGGCAGGTCAGAAGGTTCCGCTTTCCACAAGGCAGTAAAAACTGACCCTCCTATAAGAAGAAAAATGTTATGACCCCAACATAGTTAATACAGACAAGGCCCGCAGATGTAGACAGACCCTTGAGGGCCGAAGGAAAGGGCAGCGGGGTGAAGGGGGAGAGAAGCGAGGGCAAGGCAAACAAAGTGGGTAAGAGAGACAAAGGCTACATCTAAAACGTGCACCTACCACAAGCGACTAAGGCTCATTTTTTTATTTGACGGTAATAGAAAATGAATGAAAGCTGAAAGAAACCACATTTTCACTTTAATGCAAATGAAAGACACCATGGATGCACGAAAAAGGACAAAGTGGATTAACTGCATCAACATATGGTACAGCAGGCAGTTTTTTTAAAAAAAGAACTTCCTAGAGTCAATAGCAAGGAACTCAGGTTCCTATCAAGAACATGCTCAAATCTTAGCAAAAGGGTTAATGATGACCTCGGGTTGGACCAGGCCTCTACGGAGTGTAATAGGGGACACGCCTCTACAGCTGCAGGCTAACTTCTATACCTTTCACAAGTGTCCCAAGGCTCCTCTACCTGGCCTTTGGGATACCACATGTTTGGGCTCAGGAAGATCCAAATTGACTCCTACTTGTGCCAGGGCAGAAGGCTGGATGGCACTGCACAAAACTGAGAGAAGAGACTGCGGCCACGACTGAGGAAATGCGCCCTATTAGGACTCTGAAACTGCCCGTCGTTTTACCTTATCCATCCCTCCCTGAAGATCTGAATACTGGTCCCCATGTAGTTCATGTGTTAAGACTGCTGCCCACATCTCCTGGGATGGAAGGGCTCTGAGAGATGTTTTCTTCACCTAAGTTCTAACACAACAGGAGAATGGTTATATCAAAAACTAACTCCCTTTCTCTTGTTCACCCCAAGTTCTCGAAAGACCCTGAGGTCAGATTATGGGTATCAAAGACACAGTTACCTCTAGTTCAGATGCTGGTGGTGGTGATACCTATTCATTCCCAAACAGTAGGGCTTCTCCTTTTTGCCTGACAGACTGCATGTGGCTTCTGTAATTGCATTTTGGGTTTAAAAAAATAATAGCTACAAACTTTTTCTTTTAAAGTTTTGGCACTCCGTGAGTCTTTCTTTCATTCTTCGGCTACTTTATTATTACATTCATCACCTTGGAAACGTTTTGAAAAACACCTAAATAATGAAAAGGTAAACATAACCTACCACACCATGCTGAGATACGGTCCAAAAACTCAGGTCTGCCTGAAAGGACTTTTCTGTTACTGTTTAACTGAAGTGATGCATGCGGTTATTTAAAAGAGGAAGAGCGCAGATACCACTGAACATCTATGAGAAGCGGAGCAGCCAGGCTCGTAGGCCGGTGCTTTTCCAACTCTCTCAGATCAGCCCGGCGGTATCCTTAAGTGCACTCCGAAACTTCGGTATCACCTTCATTATGGTGTGCTTCGTGCCCATTCTCAGACACAGCGATGCCCATACTAAGGCAACTCAGCCCAGACGCTGGCAGCAATGCTATCAGCAAGAATTTGGCTTCGGCACCAACAGTGATTCATCATACATTCTAGCAGGAGGAAAAACAACACACCACTATTTTAATACCTTGGTGCCCTCGAGAACCAAAGACAGGAAAAACATAATTGAGCAAAAGCAACAAAATCGTATCGGCTGTACTGTTTGTAAAAATATATATATGATAATAATAATAGTGTTCCGTTTTAACAGTTCTTTAAGTCACTTTGAAAATAACAATTACTTACCTTATTTCAAAATATTTATTACAGTGACAAAAAGCTTTAATATAAACAATTTCTGGAGAAAACAGGCAATCCAAACTTCTACAGAGTAACAGACTGAAATGCAATGTTCAAGAAATTTTTCCTTTGCTTTACACTCAACAAAATCCATCCTGGCTTTAGCGATTTAAAAAGCAAATCACTTTTTCAATGGTAGCTCTCCGATGACCGGGGTTAAAGTCCGGCTGAGTGTGTTGCAGCCCGGCCACAACCGGACTCAGGTGGGATACTGGCTCCAGGCGCTTCCTTCCACCTTGCCCAGGTGCGTCAAGCCCGAATTAATCGGCCAGTTAACAGTGGGACCCGCTTAAACCCTGTTGCTGCATCCAAGGAGACCAGGATAGGTCTCCTGGTCACACTCGCTTAAGGGAGCACCGAGAGCTTACGGTCACAGGGTTATCCCCTAGTGTTCCTACAAAATCATCCGTGCACGTTAAAGCCACAGCTGAGTGTGAATTTAATAAAACTTTTTATATCTATGCTCCTGACTACAGAGCCCAAGTCGTTCTGTGCAGACCCCGCCCCGCTCTCCCTGGCAGGGAGGGACCCTACCTTTTCAAACACCTCTTCCTCCTCCCTGCGCCTTCGTTTTCGGGGTCTCCGGTTCAGCCGCATCCATTTCGTGACCTGAAGTCAGACCCACAGCACGTCTCGCCCAGGTCGCTTCCCGGAAGCGTCTCCCCGCGTCCTCCCAGCCCGTGCGGCCCCCGCACCCGCCCCGGGCCCCGCTCTCACCTCGGCGTCCACCCGCCGCACCAGCCCGCTGTCCGCCCCGGCCGGGCGCGCCCCTTGCAGCGGCTGCGGAGAGACGGCGGCGTCAGGGCCCGCCCGCGGCCACCGCCACCGCCACGGCCTCCCGCCCGCGCCCGCCCGCACCCGGAGGAGAGGACGACGCGCCCGCGCGGGGCGCAACACCTCGGCGCGGGGGCGGGGCGAAGCGGGGCGGGGCGGGGCCTCCTTAAAGGTACAGACCCCGCACCCTCGCCAGCCCGGCGCGCAATTCCTCCCGGCAAACCTCCTTCCCCTCCGCTCCGGGTCTCGCGCGTGCAGCACCTGTCCCCGCGCTAGCGCCCACGCAGGGCCTGGGGGGCGGGCTGTGTTCCCAGCCCAGGACCGCAGGTTCCTCCAGGAAAGGAGCCGCGCTCCTGGGCTTCCTCGCGCACAGCACTGGGAGCAGGACTGGGATCTCTGGGAGATGGGCATCGAAACTCGGGGCAAACACGCGGCCTCCAGAGCCACCGTGTAGAACTGAAAGAGGAGCAAGCAGTCTGTTTTCATCGTTAGGGGGATGGCTTCTACTTAATTTTTAAAAGCGTGCGCCACCCCCAAATTTCCCCAGCTCCAAAAGGCTTCCTCCTCTCCGCAGCAGAAACTGGCGAAGTAGATTGCAGGCGAGGCTGGGGAGAGTCGCACTCATACTTTTTTTGACCATCCCTTTAACTTTATCGCATTTCTTTAAAGAAAATCTGTCTTGCCCTCTCTTTATTGCTTCTCTATTTTTCTTTCAAGATCAAAAGGTTTAGATCAAAGCCAAGATCCAACTCACTACTTTAAATAGAAGCAACTTTGCCATGGAGTATTTTACACAAAGACCAGCCTCTTAATGGAGACATCAGAGTGGAAAACTTTATTGTATCCCTTCGTACCATATTTGTAAGACGACTACTTAAACGTGCATTAACGATGCAAGTCCATTTCCCAAATATACAGTAGATCTGCTCGAGTGGGGGATTCTTTGTGTTTCTGGGAATACACACAAAGTCTAACTCTACAGAGAAATAGATGTATTAACCATTTGTATCACTATTAAGTGCTATCAATCATACTCATTTCCTGAAGATTGTTCAATATATCTAATCCCCTTGTGCATATGTACAACCATCACCCTACAATTTTCTACCATAAAAGCGATACTGCTTTGTTAATCCTGGTTGCATATATACATAAGCAGATGAAAAAATTACAAATGATGAAGTGCATTATGTAGAGTTGTTTTTTAAGTGGAAGGAGAACTTGGAACTATTCAGGCTTCCATGCTACTAATAACAGTTCCAGAATCAATAGAAATCTATCCTGGCAGATGTGTCTTTCTACCCAGTAGAATTTTTTTCCTTGGAGTTCACTGGCCCTGGAACTCTGACGAGAACCGTTCGATACGGATGGACCAAACCAGTGCTTTGCTTAAAAGGACTTTTCTTAAGGCTACTCGGTTATCTCCTAACGATTTTTTCGGCATATAGTCTTAGAAGGGACACAAACTAAAATGTGGTCTAAAAATCTAGGAACATAAGATAACTATTGCAGATTAAACCTTTTTTTTTTTTTTTTTTTATTTTAGACAGGGTCTCACTTTGTAGTTCAGACTGGCCCTAAACTCAGCCTCCAACTCACATCACAGCAATCCTCCTGCCTCTGCCTCCTGAGTGCTGGGATGACAGGCGTGAGCCACCAAGCCCGGCACAGTGGTGTGTGGTACTGGTTGCAAGTCTCCACACCCAGTATGGTATGTGGTTACCAGGGAATGAACCCGGGCACTTGCGCTTGCAAGACAGGTGCCAGAACCACTGAGCTAAATCCCAGGCCCTGCAAATTGAATCTTATGACTTCTATGAAAATCACGAGTTACAGATGGTTAATACCTGAAGGCTTTTTTCTCCTTTGTAATTTTGCTCTGGATGTAGTCTCAGACAGACAGAGATACACACACACACACACACACACACACACACAAACACACACTTCTTAATTCTGTAAGTCACATTAAGCCACTGGAAAGACTGTCGGAACAGAAACCAGGAAACCCTGCCACCTTGTCCATGTTCTCCTACAACAGCGCTCACAGAGAACTTAATGGTTTCTGGCATTTGTTGCACACCAGGAACAGTGTCCTTGTCACTCCGCTCTGTGCTGGGGTCCATTCTAAGTACCTCCCCATGGGTCCCCTTGTTTGCCCTCTTGCTCAACAATCAACTGGCCTCAGCCACAGAGAAACCCGGATGGTGTTTCCAATACCAGTGATGTCACTTTGCTTTCCTGAGGATGCTCTGCTGGCTAGATGTACTTACTACTTGCCCTCTATTGCTAGCCTTAAACAACACTATGAAAGATCTTTCTCTACTCTCTGGTCCAAATTATGTCACCCCCTGACTTTTCTACTAGAATCCTGTTTGAATTCTTTCCTATACACCTGTTTACAATTTTTAATTAAGAGATCTTCGTTTTCAGAGCAATTTTAAGCTCACAGAAAAACTAAGGATTCCTATGGCCCTCGCTCCCATGAGTCTCCCAATTATTACCATTTTGCATTTGATACAATTGAATATGATACATTAGTTATAATGGAAAAACCTATGTTGATGCGCTCTTATCAAGAAGCCCAGAGTTCTCATTAGGGATCACTTCTGTGGTTATTGCAGCTATTTTTACCAAGTTATTGAATGTTTATCTCCCTAACTGAACTTTATGCTCCGAGAAAAGAAAGAGATTTTGTCTCTTTTGTTCTTGATTTTTATCCAGTCACTGAAAACACTGCCTGGCACATAGCAGATGCTCAATAAATATGTTGAGTGAATGAAAACATAAAGGAACAAATGAATGGATGCCTCATAAAATTTCTTGAAGGAGGAATCTTAAGATTTTCTAATTAACTCACTTGTTTCACTGCTAAACTATCTTCATCTGCAAAGAGCACAAGATCTCATTTTTAAAATGAAAGACATCACTTACACTGCCAGGGCAGTTCTAAAATGACTTTAAGGAGGCCGGGAGTTAGCTCAGTGGTTCTGGCGTCTGTTTTGCAAGCACAAGGACCCGGATTTGATCCCTGTTTAACCACATACAATACTGGGTGTGGAGACTCACACCCAGCAGCAATCAGTACCACAGTGCCGGGCTTGGTGGCTCACGCCTGTAATCCCAGCACTTGGGAGGCAGAGGCAGGAGGATTGCTGTGATGAGTTTGAGGCAGCTTAGGGCCAGCCTGAACCACAAAGTGAGAACCTGTCCCAAAAAAACCTAAAAAAAAAAAAGTAAAAAAGTAAAAAAATGACTTTAAGGAATAAAAATAGGAATGAGAAAGGTTCCTTTGTACTAATCACTAAAACTGTATCCAGAATGATGGTAGGAGCTGAGTTTAAGCTAGAATGAAAGATTAATGTGCTGTATGACACTGGAAAAAAGTATTAATTTTGTACCTGTGTCCAACACAACCTGAATGGATTTTTCCTATCAGCTATCTAAATTTCCCTTTCTGCAGGGGTTCACACCAGTGAGAATGGAGAACTTTGGAGAAATGGGAGGAAAACTCAGTTTAAAAAAAACAATTGGAATTCTGTAGTTGAAGATGGCTATTTTAATAACTATCTTTCAGAATGTGGTAAAAGTACTTTAAAACTAGCTTGAAAAACACAGATGTTTTCTATTTGAATTATATCTTTTAAAATGCTTTAGCCAGTAGGCAAGCTGAGAAAGGAAGTTGTCCTCAGAAACTTTCTTGTCAAGGCAGTTTATAAAAGCTGAAGACAATTTCAGAGGCTCAGGAAAATGCTACTGTTTTTTAAAATAAAAGCATTATTTAACCTAGTAGTTGGAGATTACCTTAGGGGGAAAATTTTTTTTTCAGTTTTCTTCTTCTGTGGATCAATATTGTTAGTGGAAGAGGAAGTTCTTTCACTGGAAAAAAGACAGTGATACGAATTTGATATTGTGTGTGTGTGTGTGTGTGTGTGTGTGTGTGTGTATACACTTTCTCCTAGCATCTTTTTCAATGAGGTACAATTCAGAGGAGGGAGAATGTGCCTTCCCAGTCTACCAGAAGGCCTCCAGGCAAACAAGAGGAGCCCCTTTAATTATCCCAAACCACCTCAGATGGCAAATTACACTCCACTGGGCAAAGCAGAAGGAAAACTATCCACCATGAGAAGCCAAAGGACCTGTGAGTACCACACAATGCAAAAGGTTCCAGAAGCTTCTCTTGGTTTCCTAAAGGCTTACTTGCCAACATATATATTCAGAATGAACTCTAAAATGAAGTCTACACTGGTCTGGAAATGAAATCAAGGTGAGATTAAGCTGTAGGGTAACAAGTAAAGGTTAGGAATACAGTTATCAAATGTGTATGCCTTTACATTTTGTTCTATTATCTTAAAATGAAATATTCTTTTATTTCAGCTTTTTTACTTTAGAAAAATTATATCTAATTCGTTATTGTCCATTATTTCTCAGCACTAGAATGAAGTCCTGCTTTCTTTCTGAAGAGAACTTGGCTCTGCCAAATAGGCCTCTTAGTGGAAGTCCTTATAAAGCATATTTTCCAAAACGGAAATCAATCCCATGCTTGGCTTAGCTGACTATTGCAGTTTATGGCTCTGCAGGGAACTCACAGAACTTCTTCCTCTCTGTAACCACAACCCTGATCTCACTGTGGCTCAAAGATGAGTGAAAAACATTCAGAATCATCAGTTCTTCCCTTTCTTTTTATGCAGTTTTGGGGATGGAACCTGCATGTATGAGACACACATTCTACCGTGGAGCTCTATCCCCAAACATCTCCTGTTTCTTTTGTTTTTGTTTGGTTTTTTGAGACAGGGTCTCGCTTTGTAGTTCAGGCTGGCCCTGAACTCACTACGTAGCCCAGTCTAGCCTCAGACTCACAGGAATCCTCCTGCCTCCGCCTCCCAAGTGCTAGGATTACAGGCATGAGCCACCAAGTCCAGCGAGGTCTCCTATTTCTTGACTATCTCTCTAAGGTAATGGTGCTATTAGCTCCCTAGAGAAAAAGACATACCTATCTATAGCACACATAAACACTCACACACATACCAGTTTGGGGGATGTTCACAGATTCATCTGTTACCCAAATTCCTTTCCTAGATCCTAAAAAAAACAAATCTATCCCTGGATTAAGCCAGACTGCCAAAAAGCTGGCCCTGGACTTCATCTTTTGGGTATTCCGTGAAAGTTTTCTCATCACGTTAAGTTTTAGTAAGATGCCATCAACCCCTATTCAGATGCACTGTAACAAACAGCCCCCATAAAATCCACTGCGATGTTGACCAGCGGATGGCTCAGAGGGTATTAGATAGCAGTTTTCTGTGCAGGCCCAAAGGAAACCTCTACCCTGGTATCGACGTCATGAACAGGATTTATAGTGACTGGTTTGTTTGTATCTCACCAGTACTACAATTTGTCTCTTTTTTCCTCTCTTATCATAGAAAGCTGTAAGCTCTGGGACCCTGCTTTAGCCAGGATCAGACTTGAAGATGAGCCTGCTGTTGGTTAATTTGCCTCCCATCCCCATCCTTTTTTTTTTTTTTTTTTTTTGAGACAGGATCTCGCTTTATAGTTCAGGCTCACCCTGAGCTCAGCCTCCAACTCACATCACAGCAATCCTCCTGCCTCTGCCTCCCAAGTGCTGGGATTACAGGCGTGAGCCACCACACCCAGCACTGTGGTATGTGGTACTGGTTGCTGCTGGGGTGAGTGTCCACGTCCAGTTCTGTATGGGGATCAAACCCCAGGTCCTTGCACTTGTAAGACAGGTGCCTGAACCACTGAGCTAAATCCCCAGCCCTTTCTATCCCCATCTTATATCCTACCATTCCTTTCACATGAATCCATTTTTCTTATTTTAATGTATTTCTATCATGCTATATTTATTTGCTTTAGAAGCTACTTTTTTTTTTTTTTTTGGACAAGGAGAGGTTTGAATAAAGTATTCGTGGCTTATTTATTTTTTTAATTTCCTTTTTCTATTTGGAGGGTGGAAAAGGGGAGTCTCTAAAAATTTTCTCATTCTAAAATTTCTATTATCAATGTTGTAAGTACATTGTGAAAGCTAAGCTGTAACGACATACATATATATATATATATATATATATATATACCGATATATATATACTGATATATATATACCGATATATATATATGTATATATATATACCTATGTGTATATATATATATACTGATATACGTGTATATATATGCATATATATAGATATATATATGCATATATATACAAACATACATACATACATACTGGGGATCGAACTCAGACCTTGTGTTTGTGAAGCAGGCACCAGAATCACTGAGCTAAATCCTCAGCTTGATATGTACTCAGTTTGTCTCTTTATTTTAGGGGGGAGGAGGTACTGGGGATCGAACTCAGGACCTTGTGCCTTTCAGGCAGGCACCAGAACCACTGAGCTAAATGCCCAGCCCATAGTTTTTGTTTTTTTGGTACTAATTATCAAATTTGGGACCTTTAGCTTATGAGGCAGGCTCTGGAACCACTGAGCTAAGTCTCTGGCCTTTGTAATGATATATTCTTTAAAATTCAAGGAAAAGAACTATTTTTTTTTTTTAAAAAAAGCTAAACTATTACATAAACATCACAGGGATATTAAAAAAATGTTTTCCAGTCATATTTAATCTCCTTTGATATAAAATCATAGGAAAGGGATTTAGAGTGCAGAAAGAACAATATAAGTTAGACAGACAGACAAATTATTCATTTAACACATGTATGGGGTCCCTGTTGCAAACCAAAGCACCAGATTGTGAACACACAAGGAGTGTGACACCATCGCGGACCTCCAGAGACTCTCCAGACAAGGAAAAACAAACAAATAGCTCTCGGGGTTGTGGATCGCAGGAGCCAGGTGACCTCTCTACATCCTCTCCTTCACTCAGAGTTGCACTGATCAAATGGCACATAATGTGCTTAAGACAGGAAGCAGTTGCTATTGACTAGGTTCTAAACTATTAGAATTAAGAAATAATATAACATTACCAGAAGCTGGAGGGAAGTGACTTTAGTACAAAACAAATGCTCAGGTGTCCTCAATATCAGAGACCCCGGAATCTCAGAACTGGTAGATGAGCAAGAACAGTCGGGTAGTAACTGTCCACAGAAGTGGACAGTTTACAAAGCGCTTCCACTTGGGCCTCAGACAGTCCCCCATAAAGGACAGAGAGACTTTTATGGGTGAAATATAGATGACGTAAGATGCTTTTAGCTCCGTGGGTCCCATCTCGATAGCTTATAAGAATCGCTGTGTGTACAGAGGGGGTGGAAATTACAAATCCCAACGCACAAGTCACCATCCGGTCCTCGAACCTGACAGTGTGAACCAGGCCACCGCCATTTTTAAGCCCCTCCCCATTCCAATGTGTAGCCAGCATTGGGAACCGCTGGTGTACTGTGTTTGACGCCCATCTCTAGTGGGCTATGCGTTCTAGACGTCTGCGACACCTCCAGCTTTCATGGTCACTGACACACGGGATGACTATACCCTGGGATGGAGACAGTAAGAACCTTCAGGGAAATGGCAGACATAGTGCTGGGCATGATGGGCTGTCGCGTTGATCCATGGGTAACATTTCTCATGGTTTAGACTCAGAAATAAACTAAAGGGGCTTGGTAAATTAAGCCTACACACACAAAGACTTAAAAATAAATAATAATTTGCATCACTCTTCCCAAAAGAGAATCAAGAATAAATGGAGAGTTGATTTTTTTAGAGTTTTCTTCTAGGCTCATGGCTGACAGTTCTGGATCCTAAGTGCAAAGACCATTCAGAGCTTTCAAATGGGCCAAATGTTGGCCACCACTACCTTAGCTCCTTGTCTTCAGGGGACACGGTTTTAGTAGAGACCTGCAAAGATCTCAAGGTGACGGCTGTACTTCTGGAGTGCTCAGCAAGTTGACGGGCACCATCCTTTACCTTCGCGTAGGGAGGGCTGCCAGCTAAAGTTAGGGAAGAATGTATCCTAACAGGAAAAACTCTCAGCGGTGTGCAAAAGGTACTGTTCCGGTCAGAATGAATTCCATGCTGATTTGCTTGAGTCTTAGACAGCCTATTCTGACCAAACGGGCTCCTTTATTTAGTAAAGTCATACACATGCACGGACGCTATTAGGAAAACAATTCCGACTCATGCCTTCCAAAATTTGTTAGTTATGATATTTTTCTAGCTTGAATGCGAACCCCTATGTTTAGGTGCTCCTTACCATCATCGCCTCAAGTGGGATGAGTGTGGCATCTGAGTATCTTGTCAGACGTCTGTATGGACGTGCCCGTGTGATGACTTCAAAACAGGGGAAGTATGCGGAGTCTGTGGCACTTTTTAAGTCTTTGAATTCACCCTGGGTTGCTTGCCATCTTTCTCCAAAAAGAACCCAAGGCAGTTCTAATTTGCAAACAAGAAAGATGGGCCTCAATGATAGTTTCTCTATTGAGAAGTAAAATCTCACATGCATGTGTGCTCGTGAACATATGGAGACCGAAGGAAAATCCACCACATGTGGGGCATGGGGTGGCTGTTCTGAAAAAACCACTTTGCAGAATATTAGTCCACTGACATCTAACTCTACACAAGGAGGTATTCCAGGAAAACAATGGGAAGGGCTAGAATTAACTGACTGCTAATCTTTTTACTTTTCTCGTAGTACGCTTCCTCCAGCAGTGGATTAAATCAATGTTTAACGCTACTGGGCCCCACTGTGTCCATATTAGGAAAGCCAGAGCTCACGTCTCTGTGTGAGAAGAGGACCTGTCTTCCCTCCCCCTCTCCCTCCTTCTCTGCTCTGTGTGTGTAGGTGGGAGAGCCGGGCTGGGGAATGTGAACCTGATCCAGCATTGATCAGCCAAGCAGCAAACACTCATTGTCCTTTAGATACCAAACATAACTTCTTTCTACTAGGGATAAACCCGACCGTTCTGCACATAACACAGCTTTTGTGCTCCCCATGTGATGGATGAAGAAGGGCTGCAAAGGAGAGAACTATATCAGACTTCTCACAAACTCTCCTAATAGCCAAGATTTATGTACCCATCAGTTAGTTTATGTGTCTCTTACTATCAGGTAGTAACATTACTCCATCTAATGATGTTCTAGTCATTTGTTTTTCCCCTCACTGCTGAGGGCTGAACTCAGGGCCTTATACATGCTAGGTAAGTGCTCTACTACAGAGCTGCAATCCCTATCCTTGCTTTTATCCATTATGTATAATGGATAATTATAAAATTAATGTATAGTACTCAAAGTTAATGTCTGTTCTAGCTTTGCCTCGTATGTGAGTGGGTTTTTGTTTTGTTTTTTGTTTTGAGACAAGGTCTCACTTTTGTAGTTCAGGCTGGACCTGAGCTCAGCCTTGAACTCACAGCGATTCTCCTGGGATTGCCGGGATTACAATCGTGAGCCACCACGCCCGGCACGGTGGTATGTGGTCATGATTGCTGGTGGGTGTGAGTCTCCGTGCCCAGCATTGTGTGGTTACCAAGGATCGAACCTGGGTCCTTGCACTTGCAAGGCAGGCTCCAGAACCACTGAGCTAAATCCCCAGCCCCGTATGTGAGTGTTTTAGATCTCTGCCATCTTGCTCTCTGAGGCTCAGGGTCATGAGGAATGAAGCTAACATTTAGCAAAATATGTCGTTGCTGTTTTAAGCGAGGGGCCTCAAACGTGGCCTCCCTGAGTCACGACGAGGCCCTGGTATAATGCGAGGTAACACTGTTGAGAACCTGGTGCTCCCTGTGTGGGCGCAGAGAAGCTACACAGCCCAGGGCACACGGGTCACACGACCCCTGTGAGCCGGTGGATGGAGGTGGTGCTGTGGTGAGGGCCACAAGGCAGGGCCTAGAGCAAGGAGGGCACGAAGTAGGGCAGTAACGCTGATTCCCTTCTTCCTTCCTCTCAGAGACAAAAGCCTGTCTGGTATTTTGAACTTAAGTAAACTTTCAAAGGCCTCAAAATAACTGAGCTGTGACTTCATCATAAGAGACTGACCTGAACCGCACAGATTCCCTTGCCTGGGACAGAGGGGATGTCCTGTCTGAGCCCCCATAGGCAGGCACCTGTCCTTTCCAAGGGCCGGTGTGTGTGTGTGTATGTGTGTGTGTGTGTGTGTGTGTGTGTATGTGTGTACATGAGTGCTCTTCAGCAAGGGCCTCACTAAAGGAAACTTCATAATTTCATCTCTGGTTCTGGTCACTCAAAATAATGAGTCAACTGTTGTTCCAAGAAATCATAAAATGAAGTATGACATTTCTCACACTGTTCTCTGAATGACCAGGTATTAAATGCAAAACCAGTTGAAATCTGCAGCTACCTATATTTAAAATGAGTGTAACAACTAACATGGGCTCCTAAGCTAGACAGATTTGGTTTCCAGTTTCCTCATTTATAAAATGGGTATAACAGTTTATCTCATAGACTGTGAGTAGGATAAATAAATAACTATCATGGATAAAGGATTTTGGGTGGACTCGACAAAATGGTAGTTTATTTTTTCCAGTCTGGATGTTCTGATATGTAAAATGGGCTACTATAGTTTACTGGGAAGGAAGGAGGGAAGATTAAATTAAAAACTACCATTCTTTCATGCATAATGCAGGCAGATGTCTTTAAATTATAAAAGCAGGGATAGTGAGGAAGAGCTACAATTGGAGGAGAGAGGACCACTGAGAAT
>PVIR01023531.1:0-26951 GCA_004026965.1 Petromus typicus | reverse complement strand
AAAAAAACAAGCAAAGTTCTCCAACACTGGTCATAACAGATTATATTTTAATAGTATGAGAGGAGTGAAAATTATTGAATCAATAAGTCACCGTGTTTGAGTCTGCATTTCATATTTTTGGAGGAATAAATTTTGCTTTATTTTAGATACAGTGTCAAATCTCAATAGTTTGTGCTCTGTGAACCATTTTTGATAAGTACAGCACTATGTCAGTTCCATACCTCATACTATGCTGTGCTACACTGCGTACACAATGAACATCATCTGTCCCGAGATGCTTGATCTAGTAATGTTCTCATTCTGTTATGCATTAGTGAATAAGTAATTCAGTTTTGTAGCTTAGTTCATCTATTCTTGTTCATTTCTTTTACAGTTGAAATGTGTACTCGACACTATTATATGTTATTTGCTTACATCAGATAACACACTAAGCACAGTTCTCAAAAAAATATTGACCTTTATATTCTTTATTTTAAGAAAGATACCCCATTGGGAATAAACAAATAAATATTTTAAAACAGTGGTACTCTAATGTTATCCCCCAACTAAAGATATGCATGTGTTCAAACACTTGGAACTGTGAATACTTTTTCGTTTTTAAAAAACAGAAATGGTTGAGGGACAAAAGGGAGAACTATAGATAAAAATTCTGTATGGAGGAAAATTGCAATGATATAACAGTGTACTAGCCATGTATTGCCAAGGAATTTTAGCAGCCTCCAGAAGGTAAAAAAGAGGCATGGAATGAAATTTCCTTCAGAGTTTATAGAGGGGGCATTCATCTTGAGCCTCCAAAAGGTTAAGAATATATACTTATTATTCTAAATTACTTAATTTTTAGTACTTTGTTAAACTAACCCACAGAAGAATAGAGCTATCTTTTGCCATACTTTTAACATTGAGTTACTATTTTTGGTTCATCTTGTTTACAGACCAATTCACTGAAACTAATATTTGTTCCCTTGAACCACATATAATTTGGAAATTAATGTATAATGAAGATTATCTTAAATTCAGATGAAAGGTGACAGACTAAATAAGATTTTTGTGTAATCCCTTTAATTATAATGAAATATTTTATCTATTTCCACATGCAAGAACAAACAAAATGAGAGAAAAAATGAGAACAAGTGTGTTTTATGAATTTTAGAGAATAACAAAAATAAGTATCACGGACTTAGCAGACCAGAGAAACTTGTTTTCTTATGCAGCCATGAGCCCCTCTGGGAAGCTCCCTGGATCTCAGCAGTATGAGTCGTGGGACAGAGAATCGATAAGAAGTCGGTTTACACACCTGACAGAATCATTCCTCTGCCACTCTCAGGGCCTTTCCTGGCCCTTGGAATCTAAGAGAGTCTTTCCCTCAAATACGTATATGCCTGCTTATAAAAAAAAACATAGATTAATTCTCTGAAAAAGGAAGAAGGCAAGTTTTCTTTATTAGAGAGATTTGATCCTGGCAGAAGAGACAGTTAGCCCAGCACAACACAATCTGTGGTAAGATTTGCTGAATAAAAGTTAAGCACATTTATTAGTGTGTCAGGGTGGGTCTCAGAGGCACAATGTCCAGGACTTGCCGCTGGTCCCTGGACCCTCCCTCTCTGCTCTGTTTCCAGCCTGCATGAGTGAGTCCCTTTATTCCATTGTGCCCTTCAGTCCCCACGGCTCCTTTTTCATGGACTGAATTCCTTGAAACTGTTAGCCTATGTAAACCTCTTAAAGGTATGGGGATCAGATATTGTGTTTTAATGACAGGTGAGCGAGTAGAACAACTAACCTTAGTAGGCACTGAGTAAATTTTTGTTAGATAATTTTTATTTCTATACTGGTAACATTTTCTCCCCTATTAATTAGTTAAAAATATGCACTAGAAAAGTATATAGAGTGCACTGAAAATAAATGTATACATGTTTCAGTAGCTCTCTGTACTAATAAATGTCTACTAAATTGAACACTTCTTGTAATTGTAGAAGCCAAAGGTAACTCAGATGAATATCATGAGATCTCAATAAATTCAGTATTAAAATTTTATTTTCCTGACATATATATTTTTGGATCTCTCCTCTCTCTCTCTCTCCATATGTGTGTGTGTGTGTGTGTGTGTGTGTGTGTGTGTGTGTGTGTGTGTGTGTGTATGCATGCATGGAAAGTAAATACCCAAATCCATATAATTAGGAATGAAAAGGGTAACATCATCACAACAAATCCTGAAGAAATTCAGATCATCACTACATATTTTGAGAACCTGTGTTGTAAGAAGATTGAAAGTTAAGGAGAAATACTACTGAGAAAACAGGCTTCCCACATGCCAATGATTGAACCTAGACTCACGTCCCTCATCATGAAGGAAATTAAAATTGAAATGGATAAAGATCTAAATATAAAAACAGAAATTTAATCTGCTGGAATAAATACTCTTGAAGATACAGGTGTATAAACTTTAGAAACTAAACTGATTAGACTGGAAATATTACAAGGAATCAACAATTAGGTTCATATCAAATTTAGAAAACTTCAGAACAGCAAAACAAAACAGCAACAGAGTGAAGACACGACTCAGAATGGGGAAAATACCAGCTACATATCTGACAAAGGACTTCTGTGCAAAATGTATAAAGAACTTTTTAAAAAAATCAGACCCCTTAAATTAAAGACCAAAAAAAGTCAGAATAAAATAGAGATACTTCTCAGATGAAGAAGTAAAAACAGTGATGCTTCAAATCATGAACAGTTGTGTTTGCAAATAATTTAATTCACAAAAGCATTCAGCAAAATTTTGTTTCCATGTCCAAAATTCTTTGGGTCACAAGCATGATCACAGCCATGTTCCCCTTACAAACACAAACATAGTCATTTCCCTCAAAATTGTAAAACAGTTTGTAAACTGAAGTATCACTGTACAGTAAAAAATATTCGACATAACTGGTCATTTGAAAAGGGAAAATTAAAGTGACATTGAGATTTCATCTCTAGCTAGAATGGGTATCATCATGATATCAGTTAATAACAGATGTTAGTGAGGCTGTGGGGAAGAAAGGAACCGTTTTTCACTGGTAGTAGAAATGTAAATTAGTACAACCACTATGGAAATCAGTATGGTGATACTTAAAACTCTGAAATGAGAAGCTCTGTTTGGCCCTGGTGTGTCCACTGTATGTATCTTCTCAAAAGATTTAACATCATTCCATTGTGATATATGCATACACATGTTTACTGCAGTGCAGCATATAATAGGTACATCTTGGAAACAGCATATATGCCCAAGAATGGATAAAGAAAAAGTGACATTTATTTACAATGGAATACCACTCTGTCATAAGTAAGGGTAAACTTTAGCCATTTTCAGGTAAATGGATGCATATTGAGAGCACAATTTTAAGTGAAATAAAGCATACACACAAGGTAAACAACATATCATTTTTCTTATGTGAGAAGCCCAGTAGTTAAACAGGGAGAAAATGGAGGATAGGTGTTTGGAAGTAGGAAGAATATGTTCAATGGAGGGAGAATAAGAGAAGGAGATAGGAGAGGGGAAGGAAAGGAAAAAGAATTTTAAAAAGAGAGAGAATAAATGGAATAAAATAAAGAAAACTTTGTGAAGAAGGAGAAAGATTTAACTGTGAGGAGGGGAAATGGGAAAAAAGATGTATTAAGACATGTATAGATACAAATTCCTTCTGATGAATGTGATCATTCTGTATAAAATAAAATATTAATATTAAAATTTTAAATAAACTAAATGAAGGACAAAAGTGGTTCATTTATAGTTCTAACTACAGTTTTCAGTTATATCACTCAATTTCATCTACTGTACACAATATTTGCTCATAGTATTTCAGTGTCAAATTGTTTAGAAAAAAAGTTGAAAATCATTGTTACAAAAGCAGTAATTTTATATTGTACACAATGACCATCTACTCGTCTTTAGTTAAATATCTATTCTTATATCTTTGAGAAACTGTCTGCTTCT
This sequence comes from Petromus typicus, assembly GCA_004026965.1. Lineage (NCBI taxonomy): Eukaryota > Metazoa > Chordata > Mammalia > Rodentia > Petromuridae > Petromus > Petromus typicus. The sequence goes on along the minus strand of PVIR01023531.1, from coordinate 22,981 downwards.
CATTTTAATCTTTAGAACATTTAAGATTTCACTCCTGGCCCATGCAGATAATTCAGCCTGCCTCCCCTTTTGTTTATCTGAGAGTACATTTTTTGTTGTTGTTGTTGTTACTTCTAAAGGGGTATACACATGGGATTCTTGTTTGACTTTATTATTTGGCACTTTATATGTCTTCAACATTTCTGATGAGATATTTGCCGATTAAATTAGTGTGCAATGCATTTCAATGGTAAATTATTTGTGTTTTTTTTTTTGATTGTTTATTCTGTTTTTCAAAAACTTTTATTGAAATAGACTTTGTGGATTTCCTTCAGCTCATCTTATTTAAACACACTCAGCTTCTTGGGTATTTGTAATTCATGTCTTTCATCAAACCGCTTGGGACTGAGCATACGTTGAATGCCGCAGCAAGCTTTCTCTGATGGACAGATGGGATCTGAGAGCTTGTGGGTGTGGCTTCACCTACACCACGCCCCAGGGCTGGTCCTCTGCAATTTATGGTTCTTCCTCAAAGTAAAAATGGCAATGAAAAATAAATGTTTGGAAGTGAGTGAAGACATCCAAACTCTTAGGACAGAACAGGAAAGAAACTCATGAAACTTCCAGAACTGTTTCATAAAAAGCCAAGAACCATGGGAAAGGATATTCAAAGCAAAGGGAAGTATTTTGTAGGGGACCATTGGCGATGTTTCTTTTACTATTACAGTATTTTTAAACATCCACTTTAGCTTTCAGTCATACCTTATTTAATGTGTTAAATATATAAATTAATATTTTAAGTAACATTCTTAAAGTATGGTTCATATAGATTGCATTTGGAACTTTAAAAACACTATTTCTAAGTATATGTAACTTAGTATGTTCTCTGGAGGCCTCTGAGGTAGCTGAAAATTCAGCGTATAGATTTTTTAAATAAAATCATGGATTTTTCGGAGTTACCTCGTCCGGTACGATAAATATATTCAAGTGATTTTTTACCTCAAACTGACTTCTGGGTGAAACAATTCGATTTCGTTTTCACTGACGTTCCTTTGTAGAGATATCATAGTGCTTGATAAATGAATGGAAATGAGTGAATGATTCTTACAAGTCTGAAAGAGAAAAATGTGAGGAGTGGTAGGGAAGGCAGTTCAGAAAATTGACTAGAAGTGAGATGTGAAATTAATGTGGTGTAGAAAAGTAGCTCAATGAAATCCAGATACACGTTGTTTTTGTGTTTTTGCTCTTTTAAGGTTTTTGTTTCAAATGAAATGTACAAGGTCACATTTGCTGATATGTAAATATGATTGTGAAAAATTTTAAAATTCAAGATTCAGAAGAGTATAAGCATTAAAAAAGAGAGGAATGGCCTTAAGATCACATGATTTATAATACAAGTACATAATGAGTTTACCTTTTGATAGGAGGAGAAAACTTTGTGACATATAAAGGGTAAAAAAGGTATAACTATATCTTTAAATATATGAAATGCAAGTGTTTTATTAACACATGTACTCATGCTGCAATTCCAGAAAGATTCTTGGTTTTACTTTAGAAGGGTCATCAAATTATGTACAGAAAATGGGAAATAGTTCTCAAACTGAGGATGGTCACTAAGTCTGTTACAATGTATATGATTTAATTACTTGGTGGTATCATTGCTCAAAAAGGGAATGCCAGTCAGGAATGTGACATTTATCATCATAAACTTATATTTATAGTGAAACTATGGAGATACTCAGTTACATGTGCTGGAAAAAGGCTGAAATTTTATCTAAGAGTGAGGTTCGTTCCAAGGATATGTTGCAATAAATTTGGAAATTGAAAGGTGAAGATATTTATATGAAAATAATTTCAATGTTGGGTAGGTGAGTGACTGTACATAAATTAATTAGGAGTGAGAAAGCAGATAGGTTAGGGGTGTGGAATTTCCAGGCTTCTACAGGCCCAGTGGTTTCCCCTGGTAGCCAGCTGTCACCCTGAAGCTATCCAGAAAGCCCAAGGGGAATGCCAGGCTTATATCTCAGGAAATCCAGTGCTTTGAACTTTAGTGTAGCAAAGGGAATCAGAGAAAAAGTACGTATCATTAAAAGAAGTAGATATTTTTTCCACATTTATCTTCAGAATATCAGTCATAAGTGAAAATTTGTGGTTGTTTTGGTTTTTTCTTTCCTTTTTTTTTTAATCTTTATTGGTACATTACATATACACATCATGATTGTACTCCATAAAGATGTAAATGTTTTAGTTTTGTTTTTTGTTTTTGTTGTTAGCTTTTTTGAGACAGGGTCTCACTTGGTAGTTCAAGCTGGGCCTGAACTCAGCCTCAAATTCAGCAATCCTCCTGTCTGCATCCTGAGTGCTGGGATTACAGGGGTGAGCCATCACTGTGGTATGTGGTAGTGATTGTTGGTGGGTGTGAGTCACCATGCCTGGCATTGCTGTATGTAGTTATCAGGGATGGAACCCAGGACCTTGTGCTTACCAGGCAGGCTCTCTGGAAACACTGAGCTAATTCTCCACCCCAGAAGAAAAATGTTTGATGACATATGTAATTTATTTTATACAACCCAGAAATATATCCCTAATGCATATATCACATTCTTGCAATCATTTAGGTCAATTATATGATATTAATTAAATAACAGCAATGATTATGAAAGATTATCCATGTTTCCTGAGCACTAGTTGAAGCAGTAAAGTAGTTTCTGACTCAAAGGCTCTTTAGTAAAGGCGAATACTGGTAGAAAATTAAGAGTTAAATATTTAAAATGAGTATTTAGTAAACATGGACTTTATTCATTTTTAACTCACAGAAAACATCCTTCCCATTAGTTTCCTACACTGAAATACACTGAGACCATTAATAACATTTTTTCACAAAATAGTTTCTAGGTGAAATTACCATGTTTTAAGATTTTTCTGTTTCTTCTTTTCTCTTATTAGTACACATTCTCAGCACATGCATTTTATGATCATTTCGAGGAGTGGTTACACGCACATCATAAAACTTGATTCTAGTTTTTCATCCTCCCCTTCCTTATAATCCCCTTTCCCCATTTTGTACATTTTAATGGTATCAAGCGTGGCTATTTATGGAGTACAATGTTTACATTTATTGAGGTTGTTATACTCCTGTGCATTACTTTAATATCCTCCACAGTTTTGTCAATGTGGCTCTAATCCATTGTCACCTGTCATCAACGCCTCTGATACTCACCCTTGTGTGTATTTCAGACAGAACATCTCAGCCCCCTTCTCCTTGCTCTACATGTCTCCAGCTTCAGTTCTATCATGCTTTTTAGAAGTGGATTATGACAAACTCTCACTTCAGGGTGAATAACTCACAATGTGTGGTGTGTAGGTGGGTGGTTAGAAACTCACGTCATAAAATTTGACTTTAGAGGGAAAAAAGAGATATTCATTGCTATGGCTTCTGTTCATCATGATATTTTCTTGCTTCATTGTGGTAGTTTGTGATACTTGAAATAGTTTTGTCTTTGGATAATTAAATTAAATTTATCATAAGAAACACCTGTTTGACCAATAGAATTTGACTTTTACACGCAATCTGTTTTGTTTCCCTCTTATGACCATGAAAAATTTCTAAAGTTTTCCCTACAGGTTGTTTCTCATATCATCTTATGATAGTAGAGTAACATTTGGTGCATCTTGATAAGAGAAATTTCCTTCAGAATTTCCTTTGATTCGTATCATTCTAAAACTGGCATGAGAGAGCTGTTCTATAGCAACTGATTCACAGACCTTGCCAGCAATTTATATATTAAAACAAATGTACAATAATTGATGATGACAAATTGTCATCTGTACTTGTAATGTTTTAGCTGTCTATTCTATTAAAGTTACTTAAAATAAAATCTACATAAAATCCACAGATGTTGTTGCATTAAGAAAATAAAACGTCACTATACACTAGCTTTGCACAAAAACTTTTACAGACATGAGGAAAATTCTTGGCTATGCTTGCCTCCTTTCTCCCTTAAGGTCGGACACTTTACATATTCCTGTCTCATTGCCCTTGGCTTTTTACCATCAGATTCATAACCTGAATGTAAGTTTAAAAAAGAATAAATAAACCAGAATGTGTGCTGTTCTCAGCTGCTCAATTTTTCAGATGATTCTTGAGGAGAAGTTAGAGTGCCTGGAATCTTACTTTGAATATTTCTCTGCAATTTTTAGCCCCAGATAGCATCGCTGTCATAATTGGCCCGGGTCAGTATTACCTTACTGGATCATGGCTGAGAAATAAATTATGACGAGAATAATGTCGATGTGATACTCTCCTTAATAAATTATTTAACAGATAATCTCACAGCCAGAGTCACTGTAATAATGATAGAACCTTCTATGAAGTGAGATAGACTTTTAGACCTTTATGAAGGACCAGAGCCTCCCAGGAATTCATGGCTATGGCTTAAGGGAAAAATATTTACAAAGGGATATGAGGAACTTTTTCTCCATGTATGTACTATTCATAAAATTAGTACTTTTATAATTCTTAAAAAATAAATAACCACTGATATATCTATCACTGATGATATAAAATGATTTGCATAATATGTAATCAAATTAATGACATAATTAGAAAATAAAGAAAACTAGTAATCTAGAAAATCCTTATTACAATACTATCATATATGTCAAAGAAGAAAGTGTTTTGGTAGTAATTTATACATTTGTTCCTCCAGTAAAAATCTATCTAACTTTCTAAGGACTCTGATGTCCTCACCACATGGAAAACATATAGCACAGTAATGGAATCCAAAGTTTTAACAGACCTTAGTCAATGAATCATTGGCAATTAATATAGTAATAAAACTCATATCTTGTGTGGAAACTTTAGCATACTCCCATGTCCAAGTTATCATAGATTTCTTCTGAATTTATTATTCAGGGAACCAACGTAGAGTTTGTGCTTCTGACCATTTGAACATTTTTTAAACAATTAATTTCCTATACTAAAATGTTACTCACAATAGCTATAGTATATTTATTCAGGAAAACTGAATCATGAATGATTCTGAGGAAACTATTAATTACTTGTAATTATTCAACAAAATACCATAATTATGTAATTTTTAATGGAGCATTTCCCTCTCCATTTTTATACATGTATTATTTTAAATTATAATTGTATTATAGTAGAAAAAAATCACACTGTATTTTTGACTAAATACCATAATATTTAATATGTCATTTAAATTTTCAAAACCTCTGCAGTTAAGTATTAAATTTTCAAGTAATTGAGAGTTAAGAAAGTTTCAAATTATTCTTTGATATAATTAAAGTTTATCAAAAATTGAGTCATTGAAACCTAAATACTTTCCCGTTTTGGGGAGTAATTTTTAATTGCACGTGTTAGAAAACCAGTCAGAAACTTCCTTCAGTGAGTGAGTTTTCACATATCTGTGCACTACCACCCAAGAGTTCAGTCCATAAAGTATGATGTAAGCTTTGGCAAAACATTACACTTGTTCAACATTTTAAGCTTTGAATGAGTTAATTAAGTATATAAGGATAACTGAGATATTAGTTATCATTCAGAAATTGGAGTCACATACGTGTTAACAGTGGAGGCAACTGGTCAACTAAACAGAATGCTCCTGTGATATCATTTAGATTAGAAACATTTTTGCTTTTTTTCCCAATGGTCACAGATGTGTAAATACCATATCATTTCTTTGGTATGAGAAACTGAAGAAGTAAATGAGTTCTTGAGTGTATTATAAATACTGTGAAATAGAAAATATTCAAATGATAAAAGGGGGTTAAAGTATATAATGTGGGGGAAAATACAATGTTAAAAATAGGAAAAAAAGCTTATATATAGAGGGAGAGGGTGGGCAGGGAAATGGGAAAAAAATGAGAGTTAAGTTATGTCGTAAACCGGTACAAATTTTCAATGTTGATTGTGATCACAATGTGTACATAAAATGTACCAGTAGGGTTGGAGATTTAGCTTAATAATTCCAGTGCCTGCCTTACAAGCTCAAGGTACTTGGTTCAGCCATCAGTAACTACATACAACAATGCCAGGTTTGATGACTCATGCCCGTCAGCAATCAATACCACATACCACAATGCTGGACATGGTGATTCATGCCCACTAGAAATCAGTACCACGTACTACAGTGCTGGATGTGGTGTGGATCATACCTGTAATCACAACACTCAGTGGGCAGAGGCAGGAGGATTGCTGTTAGTTCAAGGCTTGCCTGGGATACATGGTAAACTCAGGACCAGTCTGAACTACAAAGAAAAACCCTCTCCAAAAATAAATAAATAAAAAGTACCAATAAAATAAATTAATTTTTAAAAAGAGGAGAAAAAATTTCCCATTGGTCTTTAAGAGCCATGATGCTAAAAATTTTCCTTATTGTAGTTTTTTTTTTTGACTTCACTTTATTACTGACTTTAACTCATGATCATTCATTTTGTGTCTTTGAATGTGTTAGCATACTAGCAAAGTCAAACATAAAACCAGGGCTGATTGTAGTTATGTCAGATAAAATAAAACTGAGTGCAAAAATTTATTAAATTTAACAAATTTTATCATCTTATAGTAGTAAAAGTTATAGCCAATGCATTAATATCATGAGTTTGGGGCTGGGGATATAGCTCAGTGGTTCTGGCACGTGTCTTGCAAATGCAAGGGCCTGGGTTTGATCCCCGGTAACCACATAACAATAATGGGTGTGGAGACTCACCCCAACAGCAACCATTACCACACACCACAGTGCTGGGCATGGTGATTCACGCCTGTAATCCCAGCACTCGGGAGGCAGAGGCAGGAGGATTGCTGTGATGTGAGTCTGAGGCTGAGCTCAGGGCCAGCCTGAACTACAAAGCGAGACCCTGTCTCAAAAAAGCCAAAAACCAAAAAACAAAACACACACACACACACATTATATATATATATATATATATATATATATATATATATGTATATATATATATATATATATATATATATATGTATATCATGAGTTTGATCCATAAATGCTACAAAGGCATTCCACTTTTAATGACCGTGTTACGTTCCTGCAATTAGATCATTAAATGACTTGGTTGCTAAATGAGGACTATTGTAAGTACATTGCTATATTCAGAACAAAGAACTGGTCAAATGAAACTTCAACTTGATGACTGTGTTTTGATTTGCATAATTACTATATGCAGTACTGTAGTGCATAATAGGACATAAAACTACAGTAGTATACTATACAGTATAATCAGCAAAAATACAGTACTATATAAACAAGGTGTACAGAAAAGACATAGAGGATCTATAAACAAGTTGTACAGAACTGTACAAAAAGAAAACAGGTAGTACATCCAAGTAGTGCACCTTGGCCATTAGTGCAAACAGTTGTTAGACAGGTGGGCTGTTAAATGAAGAAGAGCTTACATAAATGAACTACTATAAATGTTTTTTTATAGACAATAATTTATTTTTACAAATTTGCAAAACATAAATTTTCATATACATAATTTACTTTTATAAATATGAAGCAAAATTATTCAATGCTAGACTTACTAAAATGATTATTGATTGCTCACATAATTGGTAAAAATGCATCATTCATCTTTTATCTATATAAGAATATTTTATATAAGAATATTCACATTTCCATATGAAAGCAATAGAAAAAAATTCTAATACGATCCAGCTACCTGTAATTAAAATGAATTTTAATAATCAAGGGAGCATGTGCCTCAATGTCATGTAAATGACAGGGAAGAGAGAGGGGGAGTAGGAATGATGGAAGCCTGGTGATGAGACTGTAGAGATGATGGGCTTCCACTCGATGTGAGAACATATTGCTAAGTGCTGAAGACACCAGTCAAGTTTGTGTTTCTATTAAAAAAAAAAAAGAAAATCTGACATAGACGACATTAAAAAAAAAAATAAGAAGCTAACAAGTTCAACTGTTTCAGAGTTGTGTGGCTTCCAGGGCATGGTGTTGACATCCATTAACGTCTACTCACCTCCAGTGCCCCCACCCCAGCTTTCTCAGCTTTATCTTTTCTTTTTCTTCTCCTTTCTGTCCCTATTTTCACAGTAGATGTGGCTAAGGATAGGCAGCAATGCCCGTGCCATTAGCCGAGTGTTGTGACGCCTTGGAATTTTCTCTGCCTGGCACATTAATTTATTATCTTTACGAAGGCTCATGGCACAGACAAAAAGAGCCCAAACTCCCCATAATCTAACAAAAGTGGCCTCTCTTCAGTTCCTCCATATTTGAATTTTCATGTTCATAATTGAGTTCCTACCCCTATTCATCCTCCGAGTATCCATTGGGCTCGCTCATTAAGGTCCACTTAAAATTGATAACACAAAATGTTGCCTCTTCTTGAAAGGAAATGAAAAAATAGTTTATTCTGAGTAAAATGCTTGTGATCATAGCCTAGAAACATGGATTCAAGTTATTGTGAATAAAACGTTCCATTGTACAAGAGGTTACATGAACTTTCACAATCATAGAACAAAGGGAAGTTGGGCCTGGGATGCAGTTCAGTAGCATCACGTCTGCCTGCCAAGTGTAAGATCCTGAGTTTGATCCCTGGTACTGAAGAAAAGAAAAGGAAAGTTGAATCACAATGTTGACTCGCAATAGAGAAAAAGAAACAAAGCTTATGTATATAGAAGGTGGTTGTTTGTAGGGTGGGGGGAAAAGGTGAAAAAAATGAGAATCAAGTCATGTCATATTCTGGTACAAACTCTCAATGTTGAATGCGATGATGATGTGTATTCATAACGTATCAATAAAGTTTTGAATAAAAAAAAAACTTTGACTAGCTACATCTGTGGGAACATAGACTAGGCAGGCTATAGCAAAATAGAAAAAGCTGTTTTGTAGGTCACAGCATTCTTACCCTAGAATTGATTGATTGAGAATTCTGGTGTGCTAACTTTAGGGATACATTTCCAGAGATTTACATTGTCATCAGAGAGGGAGGACAGACTTATAAGATAAATGACTTCCCAGGACTAAGATAGTCATTCCACTGTGTTCTGGGCTGTGGATCAGCAACATGCTCTCTTTCCAAAATCATAATTCTCAAGTCAGACAAAATCAAACAATCTGCAGAGTATTTAATAAAGATCCAACTTCTCCTGAACACATTATTTTACAGGGTAATCCAGATTCTTTTCTGACCCTCCAAACTTCCTGATTTCTTTTATAAACTAATTCCACTGGCTCCTGAACCAAGTCAACAGGTGTAGTTGCACCAAAAACTAAAAAGATATTTTTTCTTGAATCAACTCTTGGGCCAGAAGACACCATATAGTTAAAAAAATAAAAAAATAAAAAAAAAATTAAAAAAAAAGCAGGAGAAAAACTTGACACTTCTGCTTTCCTTTTGAATTCTTATGCTCTGAGTCATTCTCTCCTGCGATTACTCTCCATAGACATTTTTTTTAATTGAAATCTTTATTGGTACATTACATACACACATCATGGTTGCTTCCATAGACATTTTGAGAAGAGCATCAGAACTACTCCTTCAGACTATGCCAAGTTGTTTATTACTCACAATGCCCTGGTTTATCATCTTGAAATAATAATCAAACAGACCACAGCTTGACAAGATGGCCTAATTATGAATATCTCTGGCTTCTTTCACCTGTATAGTTTGGGAGCTCATGTTACTACTAAATAAGAGGAAGCTGGAAACAGTGATTTCTTTCTCTTTCTGCCAGAGCTAGTCTGTAAGGTTTCTTCTACACTTTTTACCATTACTTTTCCGTTTGGTTTAAAGAACAAGTAGCCAGACTTGACTTTTTCAGAGCTCTAGGGCAGTTCTCTGGTGGAGGCCTCCAGTAAGTCACAACAATAACCTCGAAGTGGGTACTAATTCTCTGTGTTAATCAGCTTTCTACTACTGTGAAAAAAAATCTGAGAAAAATATCCTTTAATAAGAAAAAAATTTACTTTAACTCATGACATCAGGGGTTTTATTCCATACCTACTTGACGTTATTGCTTTGGGCTTGTGGTTGGACAATATTCATGGCAAGAACACAGGTAGAGAAGGAATATTTTTGAAACAATTCAGAGTGGAGGAAAAAAAAACTTATTTAAGAAGAAACAAGGGCAAAAATTACAAATTGGCTTCTGAGAAACAATACAGACAAAGGGACTGCAGAAAAACTACTTTTAAAGTATTAAAAAATAAGAGCAATCACCCTGGAATTCTATGGGCAGTAAATTTAATGTTTAGCAGCAAATGAAATGCAAAGCATTACTGAAGCAAAGGAAAGATAAAGAAATGCACCACCAACAGACTCCTGAAAATATATAATGTCTGCATATGTAAATATTTATATATACATATATGTATGTGCATATCTACACGCACATATATTTATATATGTATATACATATGTATGTGCACACATACATTTATGTATATATATGTAAATGTAAATAAATTAGATACACATATATGTGTTTATACACATATATATGTAAGTATATATACAATATTTATATATAAATAAATTAGATACACATTTATGTGTATATGCACATATATATGTAAGTATGTATACATATAAATGTATACATACATAAATCAGATACACATATGTGTGTATATACACATATATATGTAAGTATATATACATACATATGTATATATAAATAAGTTTTTCATGGAGAAAGAAGTAAAATAGGTCATATGCTTTGATCTACATTAAGACCAAAATGTGTCAGAGGAGGAATAAATATGAACTGACTTAATTACATTTCTTAGTTTTTTTATAACTTCTCATACTCCATTTGGATGCTGATCATAAAATGTTTTAGTCTGGATAGCTTATAAGCAGAAGAACTGTACTTATGACAAAGCTGGAGGGTTGCAAGGCCAGGAGCAAGGTGCTCACATAGTCAGCATCAGATGAAAATACATGCCACATTCTGTGTCTTCACATGATGAGAAGGGCTTTTGCAAGAATATCACCTGCCAAGTGCTCCAACTAACAACACCATAACTTTAGGGATCAGAATTATAATGTAAATATCTCATGGAACACAAATGTTTACATCTCACTATTCTAAATTTGGAGCTTAAAATTCACATCGTAACAAAATATATTCATTTAATTCAAATAACCTCCAAATTCATTAACTCATTCCAGTACCAACTTGCAATTCTTAGCCCCAATTCTCTACAAAAAAGTCATGTCATCTTGGTACAAACTCTCAATGTTGAATGCATTGATGATGTGTATCATAATGTACCAATAAAGATTTAAATTTAAAAAATTATCATCTAAGTAGGATACAAATGACCTGTATGATGCATTCTGAACATCCCAGGCTTTAGCTGTGAATCTATGATATCACACCAGCTATGAGTGGTAGAAACTATGATGTGGGAGCAGGCATAGGATTGGCATTCTTATTCCAAAAATGGAACAAAGAAGAAAAAAGTAGTGAAAGTTTTGGGGAAACAAAATAACACACTATTTTACATCTTGAGACTTATCTTCTGGCTCAGATTTTGGTCACCTAGGCAAAACAACATAAGAATCAGGTGTCCAACAGTTCAAGAGGCTCTGCTCCTATGGTATTGCTTGACTACTCCTTTCACGGATTGGAGTCAGTTGTCTGTAACTATCCTGGAGTGTAACTACAACCTATTGTGTCTACATTCTCTGGAGAAGCCTAAACTACATGGCTGTATTAGGTCTTGTTCTAGTGGGACTTTCTGTGTTGGTTTCACCACTTACAGTGCTACGCTATGTGAATGACATATTTGAGGTTCTAGGTGACCCTGCCCTGCAAGATCTAAGTACAAGTTTTCATACTCCCATAGGTGGTGCCTACAGGATGGCTCTACACAGATACATCCATTGCTTACCACCTATACACCCTCCTCACTGGAGACTACTAAACCCGCAGCATTTCTGGGCCCAAGGGAACCACACTTACTGATGTCCATGAACGAATCCAAAGAGCAGAGAATGGCAACAATGCCCAAGATCTCATTTCCAGCCTCATTCTTTCCTTAAGGTTTTGTCATCTTTGGGCTATGATGATAATAGAGGCAGCCTTGACAACAGATAAGCCTTCCATCCTTCTTCCATTGTCCTCACTAGTAGCATTTAGCACGTGCAGATTCGCACTGACCTCTTTATCAAATACACGCTGAGTCATACGCTTGGTGACCTCGGTCAGATTTCCTCAGCTTTATTTTATAGCCAGGTTGAGAATTTTCCAAATCTTCCCATTCTGCTTCCTCTGTGATTATAAATTCTGTTTGAAAACATTTCTTCTTTTACTTTATTGTATCCTTCCGAGGTAGCACAACAGGGTTTAGATGTAGCCTGAACATCTGCTAAGCTTTGAGTGTGGAAATTTGACCCCCATTAGTTAGAGGAAGGAAAGCTAATCAGATTGTGGTAATTAGAAAGGTTCTGAGAAGTGATTGCAATTAGACAAATACATTAAGATAGAATCACCAGGAATCACTCCTTTTGTCTGTATAGAAGGAGGACAACTGGACTTTATGGTTCAATAAGATGAAACAGAGACCAGAAGAGACATAAGCATACATATGTGCAAATTCCTTGTTACTTTGAACACTGTAAAATCTACATATTAGACTAAAATGAACATTGACTTCACATACATATTATACTTTAGTTAATAGAACTGTCACTACTGAGACACAGGTTAAATATTCCAATGCAACTATAAAAATGTGCTAGAATTCTACCATTCTGCTGCTAGTGGTGGCTGGATGTTTTGGCATGGAAATTTACAAATATTCAAGTAGAATGTTGAAGGAGCTGCCAAATTGATAATGTTAGAAGTTCTGGATTGTCCTAAGTATAAAATAAATATCTGTGAGTTATTTATATTATTTAATTCATGGATATACATGGCTGGATCATTGAATAAATTATTCATTTATACAGCACAATGTGTCATTTAGAAGAATGTCAAATAATTTGCACAGGGTCGGGGGAGTTAGCTCAGTGGTTCCGGTGCCTGTCTTGCAAGCAAGCTTAAGGACCCGGGTTCGATTCCCTGGTAACCACATACAATACTGAGTGTGGAGACTCACCCCAGCAGCAACCAGTACCACATACCACAGTGTGGGGCATGGTGGCTCGATAGCACTCAATAGGCAGAGGCAGGAGGATTGCTGTGATATGAGTTTGAGGCTGAGCTCGGGGCCAGCCTGAACTACAAAGTGAGACCCTGTCTCAAAAAATCTAAAAAAAAAGCACAAAAATCTTTCAGAGTGGGGAGTCATAATTTCCCCTTTAAATTAACTTAGTGATTACCACTCAAGAAATTTATTTGGAATGTGGGGAAAATAACCACAATGGAGAAATATATAAAGCACTAAGTCATCCAGTCTTTCTCACTATCATACATGTTGGGACCATTAATCAACTTAAATATGAATGGATATTAGATACTGATTGTGTAGCACACGTGGAGTGTGGGTCTAGCACAGACAAGCAGTGCACTGAGATCCCCTAGTTATTAAAACAAAACAGAAACTAAAGATAGCAGAAATTTTCTTCTATACTCTAAACATAATTGAAGTTTTTATTTGCCTCTGTAACTGCTTCTTGGATTTTTTCCTATCTATCTATCTATCTATCTATCCATCTATCTATCATTTATCTATATAACTCTCTGTCTATCTATCTGTCTATCTGTCTGTATGTCTATCACTTGCTTCCTTTCTAGTCCTTCTTGCTCTATGTTCTCCTTTTGTTTCTCTCTGTCTCTCCCTCTCCTTCTATCTCCCCTGAACTTTTCTCTGTATCACAGAATTTGGACATAATTCTATTTTGTAAAATGGAATATCTAGTTAGAAAAATCACCCAAAACACTCCCAATATTTTAGAAATCTTTATGGATTAAACAAATACTAAATGATTTAATGTGTAGAAAAAAATTGTGGAACTTGTGAGTAAAAATAATGACTATAGACTGGAACATAGATAAAATAGTTTTCTTGACTTATTTATATTATTTAATTCATAGTTGGAAATGTAAGAAATGTTAGTACATATGTCTAAACTTAGAGTGAGATTTAAGTAAAAGAATGACATAAAAACAAAATAATAATAATTATTATTATTTCTTTTTTGAGACAGAGTCTTTCTTTGTAGTTCTGTCTCACCCTGAGCTCACTATGTAGGTGAGGTGAGCCTCAAACTCAAAGCAATCCTCCTGTCTCTGCCTCCTGAGTGCTGGGATTACAGGCATGAGCTACCATGCCCAGCATTGCAGAAAAAATATTTTTTGAAGTGAACTATATTTTCTTTATTTAAGGAGTAGTTATTGCTTTTACTTCTTTTCTATGTGGTTAAGTGACCACTCATCCATCTGGCTGATTTTAGCAAAATCTAGAGTTTTCACAACTTTTTTACTACTGTAAAAGAGTTGAAGACAAAATCACTAAAACTGAGTTCACACTTTAAAAAAAGCATATTACATTCCTTGAAGAGATCAATGATAATGTAAAAAATCTGTTTGAACAAATAGCAGGTGAAGGAGTGGCTTTCTTTTTCTCCCTCACTGCCTAGCTGATCTTTTTCCTGGTACTTTCTGCATATCAGTGGACTGACATATGATAATACTTGTGGGATATAAGGTGTTCAGACTCAGATTGAATTGTGTCACTGTTTTCCTTGGGTTTTTAGCATGAAAATGACAGATAAGATTCCTAATCACCCAAGAAGATGCCTAACAGTAAAAAATATTTCACCTGTGTATTGCCACAAACGCTGAGGACACAAGAATCTCAAAATTAAACATGCAATAAAATATTCTTTCCTGGGTCCTACTTCCCAGTAGAAGGAGAAACGATCAAGTCAGTACACCACATATGAGACCATGTTTGTTCTTTAACAGAAAATAAAACACAGCAATAAGCTGGAGTGAGGGTTTTGTTGATATTTTAGAAGAGTTCTTCAGGAAAAAAATTCCCAGCAAGTTTATTTATAGAAACATTGGTCACTTTCTGAATAATGTCGACAATTCATCTATATATCTGTAGGAAAATTACAGAATATAAAAAAAAATTATATGAGAAGTGCTTAAATAGACCATGACCTTCACAGGTTAAGAACATTGAGAACTTTAAATGTAGAGGTATTAGCAGGTCAGAGAATTTTAAGATGTAAAGCAATATAGCTAACGACAAAAATTATGTATAAGGGTGAGTACTTAATATGTAAAATTAAATTTGATGATTAATTAAGGAAAGTCATTGCACGGGTTTTAAATCCACGACTAAAATGCTGTGACATACATTTTAAAGGTTTTTAGGTTTAATTGTGGAAAGTATTTTAAGAATCAGTAATGAAAGTCTAAAACCTTAATATTACAAATTTTCACAGGTAGACTAATATAGTTATAACTGGTGCAAAATAATTGAATTTTAGATTATTTATTAAACCAGAGTTTTCAGGTTTTTGTGCTAATGGGGGAAGTGCAGGGAAGAAAAATTGTAGATGCTGCCAATGTTTTTTGTTTAAATTAAGAAGAAAATACAGAGTTTGCTATTTGTTGATATTGGAAAGGTTGGAATGAATGACGTTTGACAGCGGGGACCTCAGAAGCTCTGATGGAACATGTTAAGTACTACCCAAGATGCATTTGGGAATGCAAACAAAAATGTATCAAACACTTAAGTAAAATCTACTTCCAGAAAAATGAGGATAAGTAAAATTTGTGACATTAGAATAAAAATGATTTTTTTTTTTTTTTTGAGACAGGGTCTCGCCTTGTAGTTCAGGCTGGCCCTGAGCTCAGCCTGGAACTCACAGCAATCCTCCTGCCTCTGCCTGCTGAGTGCTGGGATTATAGGTCTGAGCCACCACACCTAGCACTGTGGTATGTGGTACTGATTTCTTTTGGACATGAGTCTCCACACCTGGCATTGTTGTATGTGATTACTGGAGATCAAACCTTGGCCCTTGTGCTTGCAAGGCAGGCGCCAGAACCACTGAGCTATATCCCTGGTTCTAAAAATGATTTTTAAGAATGCATTTGGCTTCCTGCAATCACAGGAAAATGATGTAGATTTAAAAGGAAAGAGACTTAGAGGAAGTATTTTCAAGAATGACTACAACAAATGCTGGCACTAAGAAGAATTCACACCAACGGACTGTGAAGTTTCACATTATTTCATGAGTGTGTGTTTGTGTGCGTGTGTGTGTAGTTGAAGGGGGACGGACCACGCAGGCACAAGTAGTTGTTTTAATACATTGCTGCTCCTAAATGACAAAAATCAGAAATTTTACTCTACGTATAATTTCTTCTCTTCCTATGTCTCCACTATCTCACAGCTTGCATGAAACATATTTCTGGATGGTTTTTGTTGCTGTCCAAGTCCAGCTGCTGTGCGTTTTTATGAAGTTCAGCGCACTGTCTGCAACTAAGCCTCAGATCCTTTTACCTCTCACAGAGGGTGGTGCCTATCTGGCGCTGATCATTTCTGAGAAGGCAGTTGTCCGTTGCTTCTCTGTGAATCTCCAGACACCTGACTTTGATCTTCAGGACATCGGATATCCCTTCCTCACATCTACTGCTCTAGGACTTCACATCTCACACACTGTTAAACAAGTAACTTTACAATTATGTCATTGTTACTTTTATGAAAAATTAATAATTTAAATTGTTTAATTTAAACATTTAATGATGAATTGAGAATGGGAATTGATCATTTCCTGGCTTGGGATAAAAGTATTTTTATTTGTATTTTCTGGACACTTTGTATCACTGTCACGGGACATATTATGAACCTTAGTTGATGTTATTCACAGCTCATAAAAGTGAACAGTTTACTTAGACTCTTTTCCACCTGACCTTTACTAGTCTTGGTTAAGATAGATCATTCTGACATAATCTGTAGTATTATTTTTGATCTTAGGGTGGCCTTATCATTCAGTACATAATTTCTTCAGAATAACATTATTAATAATCTGCTGAACATATTTTTACAATGGATTTCTTCCTATTGATTAATATATTTTCATTATAGCTCATAGACTCTGAGGTGAATGATTTAAGCTCCAAGACACTGGAAATTGTTCCATGCCTCAGGCTGTATGAGGCACAGAACTAAAGGTCATTTTTCCCAAATGACAAATGCCAGGGTTTGTAAAATACTTCTGATTGCTGAGTATCTCCTTTCACAATAATTGAAGACACATATAAGCACAATGTATACATTTTCATGTAGGTTAAAAAGATTTACAACTATCCAACTGTCAGAGAATATTTGAGTATAGATTTTATAACAGTATAATAAGTCACTGAATAGTGTGTTGAATTTTCTTCATGCTTTTATACTGAAATACTTAAAATATACCTTCCATTTAATTGCTTATTTTTATCTGATCTAGTATCTTAAATATATTAATTTTACTAATCTAGAGAGAAGAACAAACCTCTTCTTTAACCCATAATTTTAGTGTTTTGTATCTAATTAGTTGTGGTTGAATAAATATGTTTGTCCTCACAATGTTAAACACATGCCACAGTGCTTGTGATATTTAGGAGTGATTAATTTGTGAAAATTCTTCAAGTGTCCTGAGATCTGCATGGCTTATTCAGAAATGGTGTCTAAAGTTTTGAAGACTCAACCTGGTTTGACAAGTAAGCAGCCAGCAAAGACACTGACACATCAAGGGGGAGAAGATCAAACAGGAGCACAGCAGCGTGTTCACACTGTGGGCTGCGCGTCTGGCTGCACTCCGAGGGGGTTGAAAGAACAAGCAGACTTGAAATACAGAGAAAGAATAGAGACAGGAATCTCAAGGCGGAGCAATGAAAGACCATTTGACATTCAAAACTGACTTTACATTTTTGACACACGCTCAATAAACTCACCTTGGTTTAACTTAGTTGCCTCTATGCCACTGTTTTCCAGATCTGAGGGAAACAATATTAAAACGCATATAAAAAATGTTACTAATTATTTGTACCTCCTATTTGTGCTTTCATCAGTTTTCAGTAAGACAGATGATTGTGTTTGGAAAGCTACACATGTGAGTTCATATTCTGAAACCTGCTTTTCAAGTCACATATTTTAAGAAGACAATATATTTTCCAATTCTAGAAGAGTCAAGTGCTACTTAAATAAATATAATATTGAAATGAACAAATCCACATAGTAGTTGGGTTTTTAATTTGGGTTTATTTGTTAGTCATCTTTAAATTTTAAGGTGGAAATTTATTGTAGTGCTGTCTTTAGAGTGTAATTCCATCAAGCACCTGTATGACAGTGAATTCACTTTGGATCTAATTATTTTTTAATGCTTGCATGGAAAAGCTACAGATAAGACACAATAATATGCATCTCATAGGTGATGAAAAAAGTAGCACGAAACAGAAAGTAATGAAACTTGAGAATACATTGACCCGATATCACAGGTAGAGCTTTGTTTTTTATTAGTTCAAAGGCATTTAACCATATTAACTTCTATTTCCATCTCTTCATATATAAATCTTAAAGAAATAATACTTTAAGGATAATATCATATTTTTGATTGACATTTAAAAGGAATCCTTTTCTTACTGAAATAACTGTATTTAGAGGCAAATGTCCTTACACTAGTAGAAGTGAACAAATTCTCTTTAATGGACCTAAGAGATAGACTTACTGTGTAGTTATTGTTGTCTTTCTAATGGGCTAGTAGTTATATCTTTCATGATATTTTACTTAATTAACAGTATACATCATTCATATTTTCACTATATTTATTTTCCATTTTTAATTAATAGGTCTTGCTTTGTATTTTTTCACTTATTTTTCTCCATTCAGTCTTTATACATTTCTGCTTTCATTTTGCTCTGAGAGATAAATCTCCTCACCAATAACGAAATGCTGTAACATAAATTTTAATCTATTAATGTACACCCAGTTAGGATGTGTCATCACTGTGACTGATAATGGTATTCATTCCTGCCTCCTAACGAAACTGATGAGTACTTAAATTGTATGATTACATGCAGATTTGGACAAACCCATCTTACTACTTCATTGCTTTACTGGGTTCACCAAGAAAGAATATCAGCAATATATATAAGAAAATATTTCTAAATGTAATTCCACTAATATTATGACAATGATTACTTTAATTGATGAAAATAAGATATTTATTCTAGTTTTCACTTTAATTCATTGTAAGGCACAAAATTACAAATGCTTGTCCTCTAAAACTGACCTGGGAAGAAATTTATTAGATGGATAGAGTGAAATGTTATGAATATTGGCTGTAGGTATTTAATATCTAATTTTTAGTTCCTGCTACTCTCTAGTTCCTGCTAAATGTATGTTCTTGAAATACAGCATCGAAAGTAATTAAACTCATTGTCCATGAGGAAATCAAAATAATAACAAAAATCTACCAGTATCATGGTTTAGATAAAATAAATATAGACATTATGACCTTTTAGAAAGGTTATGGTGATTTGATTTTGTCCAGTAGTACTATCTTTAGTTTGATTTTCATTCATTTCATTGTTTTGGGCTTCATGTACTGGGAGTGGAACTCTGATTTATTCTGAATATCAGACCATGACTCAAACTTGACAGAATTTGACTAGAAAATAATGGATTACTTTGAATCAAATTTACACACTATCTTTATAACTTTTGTGAAAATTAGGGATTTTTAATATTGGAAGTATTTTTCACTTCACTGTTTAGTTCATTTGATATTTTCAATCAATATTAGATTCTCTCTTTTTATATTTATTCTCTTTCAGCCTTCATACTGTTTTATCTAACAACATTTTAAAGCATATAGAAATACCCACTAATTGCTTGCAATATGAAAAAATACAGTTTCTTGCCATTTTATGAAAGGAAACTGAGTAAGTTTGCTCTGTGTTTTATGCAGGTTATTATGGAGCAGAGATGGAAGCACCAAGTATACAGAGCTACAAGGTGTTACTCTCACAACTGAAATATATCAAAAGCACAGTTACTCCAGTATCTGAAGAAATTTATAGAGATCTTTTAGATTTTGGAAAATAAGACTTGTTTACATCAGATGTATTATTTTATACACTCATTGCAAGCATACATATCAGAACATTATTTTTGAGTCAGTAATTAAAATTGTTACTTCTTTTCTCCCACATGTAAATCTCCTAACATGAGCATCTGGTACTAATAGAAAATGGGAAAAATAAGAGAAAGAAAACCAAATCAAATCAGCCATTTAAACTGCTACTTGTGATGAATAAAAAAAAAATCTTGTTTCACTTTATCATACAACACACTGATTTTTAAACCCGATGCTTTTTTCCCGATGTGAATCAGCATGTTTCATTTAGCAAAACAGAAGATGAATTTCTCTTATGTCATCTTTGTTGATATATTCACTTTGTTCACTTCAGTAGATGTTTACTCTTCCTCCAAACCAAGGCCTATGTTCCATTTTTTTCTTTCATGTTCAAAGATTTGTTCAAACCATTTCCTATTCAGTAGCTTCTGTTTTTCTCAGTATTTTCATTATGGACTTTCACAAATGAAACTCTGAAGGCCTCTGCTGTATTGTTTATTATTCTTTCTCTTCAGTTGAATTTTTGTTAAATATAAACACGTTTTTCTTACCCCAAATTCTAAATCCATTATAATCCATTACCTTGCTATCCTCTGACCTCTTATTTTTTCCTTCGTGAATGATGTCATTGTCTCTTCCACAATAACGTGACCTCTTGGGGTGCTTATCCAACATAATTTTTTAATAGCAGTCTCTGAAATACACTGACCCCATTCATTATAAATTTTGAAAGAACCCTTTTATTAAGTTATTAAAGTGACTTTTAGTCTTTGAATAAAGACATTTCTGTGTAGTATTCACTTCTGTTGGATAACCAACTATATAGAACTTTCTGTTAATATTGAAGAATAAAACCTGTACTATTACATTTATTTTCCATTTTATTGGTACATTTTATATACACATCATGATCACACTCAGCATTGAGAATTTCTACCAGTAAATGACATGACTTAATTCTCATTTTCCCCTTCTCCTACCCATTCTACAACCCCTGTGCTATTGTGTTTAGCATTTTTGTAAAATTTTAAGCTCATATATAAACCTTGGAGTGATTTTAAAACATATTTTTCCTATGACTTTTTAATTCTTCTTCTTTGAAAACTGTACTTATCTCTTATAACTCTTTTACATCATTTATGTTTGATATTTAGATATACATCTTAGCAATCAGAAATATACTTCTATTGATTCTAATCTCTACCTAGATTCAAATTCATCTGTTTACAAAATTATTTTTCAAACAACCAATTCATTGCATTAAAATTATATATTCTGGACACATGTAAAATAATTTTTGCTACTTACTCAATGTTGAGAAATATTTATCATTTACGAAGTATTTTGTTTCAGTCCACTATTGTAAATTTATGCAAAAAAAAAAAAGGTCTGAATTGGTTGATGATCATTTTCAAGCACTTAAGAAATACAGGATATTTTTCAGTAATAACTAAAAAAAAAAAAAAAAAACAAAAAAACACTGGAAGTTCATTGTGCCTGGGGGATTCTCTTTGGATTGTCTTAGTTTTTCTATATTTTGGCCTAAGAAATATCAGGAGGAAAAAATTATTTTTATGCTCCTGTTCAACCCCATCGTCTCCAAGATTCAATTTCAAGTCAGTTTTGAAAGTAAGTCCTATTTTCATCCAAGACAATTTATATTAATTTACAGGTACGTGTTTATGATACATAATGACTACTTTCCTGATGAGTAATTGGTACATGCACATTCCACACCATAACTCTCTTTTATGTTCTCTTCTTTGCCCT
The DNA here is from genome assembly GCA_004026965.1 of Petromus typicus. Taxonomy (NCBI): domain Eukaryota; kingdom Metazoa; phylum Chordata; class Mammalia; order Rodentia; family Petromuridae; genus Petromus; species Petromus typicus. Next base: position 1,153 of record PVIR01023531.1, on the reverse strand, counting down.
GCCCTTCTCCCTCAAACTTCCAGCTCCAAGTCCCTGACCATGAGCAATAGACCTACTTCTCTGTTTCATTTTATCTACCTTTATTTTGCATGTAACTTTATTAATCCTGTGAGTTTCTCATATAAAACAAATTGTACATTATTTAGCTTTGTGTGTATGAACTATAAGTATACATACATACATATATATTGTATAATATATATGTATATGAAATTATATTATATATATATATATTTGGACAAATAATGATAGAGATTAAATACACTTCATAGCACAAAAAGAGAGGATTTACCTAGATATGCCCTCAATTTTATTACTACTATTATTTACATTTTTTGCAATCTCTTTATAGTTTTTTAATTTACTGTACCTCCTTGAGAATTTACTGGATTAGGTGAGATCTTCACTATATTCCCTTTAAATTTTAAAATTTGAATACAAATACCTTAATTAGTTAACTAAGGATTATAGATTAAACACATTTGGAATTGTAAGAATAAATCAATAAAGGTAATATTTGTATCAACTAAATCTGAATTTGTAGGCCATCCAAAAATAATTCAGAAAACAGCCATCAAATACAGAAGAAAAAGATCTCATTGAAGTTAAAAGATGTAGGACTTTGTTTAAAAAACTTCCACGATTGAGTTGCTTGTTTTAAAAATTGCCCCTTTACATATTCATTGCTGAAATACATTTAATTCATCTCAAGGAAAAATATGGTACATCTACTGGCAACACCTTTTGGCATTATTAGTGGGATAGCTCGTGTCTCTTTATTCAATTTCACTTTTTCCATCTGTACAAGTTTCTCATGTGACAGTTTCTCTCTGTAGGATTCTGGCAAGTCAGTGAATATGAGTAAAATTAAGTACAATCAGAAGAAGGATAAGATAGGAAAGGAAAGGCCATTGCTTTTATTTATAATGATTAAAATTTCAACTATTAGTAAATATTTAATGAAAATATGGTACTAATCTTTTTAATATATAAGAATGAGCATTTTTTTAAACAATCAAGGGCTTCCTTTTATCCCATGAAATAAATCTCAGCAGACAAAGCACATTTTAATATTTTGAAGAGAATCTAAACTTTGCTCATATGGATTCAAGATGTGTCCTTTTCAAGGTTGTGGATATTTTGCTCATTCTAT
>PVIR01023530.1:0-26912 GCA_004026965.1 Petromus typicus | reverse complement strand
AAAAAAAAAAAAAAAAAAATCACCTGATTTATGTATTTAAAATCACGTTAACAAAGTTGAAGCTATGGATTCTTAAGTCATGAGAAATGGGTGGTTTTGCACTTGTTTTGTGTCTTCTGTTTCAGAGTCACAGATTTCAAACTGATCAGCCATCTTGCAGATGTACCTATTTCTCATGAGAAGAAATTTTTGAAAGCAAAGTGACCAGAGTAATTGAACAAAAGCACGTGCTTGTCCGAGGAAAGTAAGTTTTCCTTTATTTTTCTTCCAGGGTTACCCCCATTATAATGTCACGTAACTTGCAGTAGGCAGCCTCCAAAAATCCTTTCAGCTCTAGAATCTTATGGTTCTGTAATTATGAATAAAAGTGTTGCTCATCTTTAGCACCGAAAGTGAAGAATGGGTCATGTCAGGGCTGAATAATATCCCTTTAATCTCATATGACACCTCAGGTTCCTGGTATCTGAGGAGGACTCCAGCCACCACATTCGGCAGCTTTGCACATATAGTTTATGGCCAGAATTGGTTTGCTTTAGATAACACACTCTTGGGCTGTACCACCGTTGCTAAGATACAGTTTTGTAAATAATGTTATTTTAAATATACATCCTGGTGTGGGGTGAGAGAAATATGGAAAGCAGTTGGTCAAAGATTTAAATTCTTCTCCAGAGAATAAAGGCAGTGTGTTAGATAAATCTTTACGCCTGTTTTCGAGGGCATGCTATGATAATTTTTGCTTTGTCTTGAAACTTGATGAAGAGATCGAAAGGCCTGGGGGAGTGATCTAATCTAAGGGTTGTGACAATGATGGGTTGTTTGGCAACCACAGTGACTGGCCAGTTTGAAAAGACACTGATACTGTTGTGACAGGGCTCTTGAAAGAGACTTTTCTTTGACATTTCTGCCATAGCCTTGTCACTAAAAAAGGAACCAAGGAAACAATTGGATGGTTACCACCTACATTATACTTTTCAAAGACCTCATCATAGGAATCACTGCTGAGAGCTGGCAGGATTTCCAGTGGGTGCCAGTGTCCCAGAGAGCAGTTGGCATCCAGGGGCCCTAAGAAATGACAGGTTGAGCTGCCCCTTGTGCTGGGCTCTAAGGAGGGCAGTTGAGTCGTGGTTCTACACAACTCCACCATAACTGAAGGACCCGCCATCAGTCTCTCAAAGACCCGATGACTTCCACTCTTTCGGAGTCCTAGTCAACATGAAAGCAGGTCCAGGCGGAAGAGGCAAGACAGGGTCACTCTGCAGCTTCATAGAGGGATTCTGGGCATCAGATGCCAACAGGATGAAAAGCTGCTGAGGGGTCTGAAGAACTCTCTGGTTACTGGGAAAGGAGAAAAGGAGCTGAAAGTGAATTGCAGAGTGGCAGAGTCAGATTCTATCAGCTCAATGGTTTGGTCAGCCAGCTGCCTGCGGGCACACATGCAAGAAATTTAATTTGATTTTATGTTTATTAAGCAGAAAACCATTAGCATCCCATAAGCTTCTGAGGGGGATTTAAGTTATCATTATTACTGTCAGGCTGTATTGGGTCTTTGTGTCACTGACTGGTTCAGAAGTGTCACGTCAGGGAATATTTCCCTTCATCCTTTGCGCCCCAACAGTAGCCGACTATGGTGAGTGGGAACTCTCCCACAATTGAGTGACTTAAATAATTCCTTTCCTTCTGCACCTAGGGCCACAGCTGTCTAGTTGCTCTATCATCATCACTAGTACATTATTACACATCCAGTTCTTCAGCAGGTGTCTCTGGTCAAATGCTGAATGCCATACATCTGAGTACAAACTCTTCCCCTCCTACCTTCCTCAGTGCCTGGCTGGATACTTAGAATATACTTGGCTTCCAGTGGACATTTCTTAAATAAAAGAAAATAATGAAAAGCACTATATCATCCCATTATTGTCTGAAATGATCCTGGAAAGCAACTGACACTCTCATTAGAATTTCTTTCAATTTCTTGGGGGGAACAAGCAGGATGAACACTTGGCTTGATTTTATGTGTGCTGCTTTGGTTAGTGAGGGGTGTAGATTCCACATGGAGAAATGGAAGCTCAGAAAAGTACACGGTGAGTATTACTCACACCCATTGGATTTTATTTGCTGTTTTCTTTTACTATTAAAACCTAACTTTGCCTCAGTTGATTCATTTTCTTTTTTCTCTTGGCTGATCAGGATCTCCTCTCCCCCTGTCTTTCTGTTTATCACTTCCCCACCTTGTAAAAATAGATAAATGTGCCTAAAATTTTTTTTGATAGTTTAGAATAAAGTTAACTTTAAAATTGCTGACATTTAGACTTCCTGGTTAATGTAACAGCACAAATCACCACTTCTCTAGGTGCCCCTGGGAGAATTCTGGAGGAAAGTGTTGAGCTATGGGGTTTAGATGGTTTCACAGAAATGGAAATAAAAACAAAACTAGTGCCTCTGGCCACCAATACAATGAGGAAGGAAAGCTTTCCAAAAACAATGCTAAAAAAGCAGGTGAACATCATAGTGATAGACTCAGGAATTCAAACTGAATCCTCTTTTCTCAATTCTATGATCTCCATTATTTTTTTTAATTATCATTATTGGTACATTAAATATACACATCATAATTGCACTCCATAATGGGGATTTGTACCAGTATAAGACACAACTTAATTCTCATTTTTTCCCATAGCCCCACCCACCACCCTACCACCCCCCCATATATATAAAATTTGTTTCCTTACTTTTTTGTTACAATCTCAACATATGATCTCCATTATTGAGACATGTTACACAAAGTCACTTCTTCCGTGAATCAGACTGCATGGGTAGGCAAATTCAGAAAACAACATATTTCCCAACAGTGATGGTTGAAATGTTGGGTCATAATTTACTTGCTTGGAAGTTAGGATTTTAGCTCTTTGCACTTTATTTTTCTCAGTAGGGTTCCAATCATACTTCAAACAGTTATAAGGGATGGAAGAAATGAATGCACAGAGATTAACACGATGTTTAGTGTTTAATTAACATGAACGACAGACAGTCGTTTTAAATATAGTGCGTAATTAAGTACTAACCCAGCCTTCCACTGGTCAGCATTACCACTCAACACTCACAAACTGCCTTCTTTCCCAGGCATGTTAGCCTGAGAAGTAGAGACCATCGATGTCTCCAGACTGCTCACATGTCCTAGCTGAGACACCTAAAGCTAAGTCACTCAGCGGAGGTTAAACAGACGGCACATGGGAAAAGAAGGATTTGCTTCCAAGCAGTGGGCTCCAGAACCCACGTTCTTAACTATTATTCTTTCAATAAAAATGATTATAAAATCTGAGGAATGGAAGTCACTTTGGAAATGGCCCAGGGTAGCATTACTATCTGGGAGTAAGGAACCTGGGGTTGAAAGATGGAGTCACAGTTGCCAGCAGATGAACAGCATGGAGAAAGTCCCCTTTTCCCCCTTTTGTCCACATGGATGGGCTCACTGTGCTGTGCAAGCTTCCCTCCTTCACTGTAGGTATCATGGGGCTGCCCAACCACTTCCAACACAGTGAACAAAAGAACATTTATCTTAAGAAAAGATTTTTTAAATGTCTCAATTTATGACAAGGAATAAAATAAATTAAACAGGGCCCACATGAATGTTATTTCATCTACAGCACTGGAATGAAAGTAAATAAAACATCAGGGAATAGAGATGATAGGAAATAGGATTAAATCTAGTTTTGATTATTCACCATTTGAATAATACAAATATGGGAAGGTGTGACCATTAGATTTTCATCTTTGATGTATCACTTGTCAGGGTTTCATCTACATAAAAACAAAAAAGTGGTTACAGAAAGCCCTGATTTCTTTTGGATTTTTGACTCTTCTTTACCTCTGTGCAATGTGAAGGATTGTGTTTTATTTCCTTAGTCATTACTGATTTCCAAAGAGATGTGTTGAGTCACTGGTGGAACTCCTTATTGGAGCTGCTCAGGGCTGAGGATCGTCCTCAAGGGGAGATGGAGTGGAAATTCCATTGTCCTCTTGTTTAGGAGGTGAGAGTAGCTTAGAGAAGGTATATAATGGACATGCCAAGTCCCTGTATCAATATGATGTTTTAATGACCTCCTGGTTAGAATTTCACTGATTTATAACCTCTTTTTGTTTTCCCTAACTATGATACACCAGGCTCAGGAATATATTATAATTTACATCTTTATCTATCTCTGTGTAGGGAGATAGAGCCATAAATTATGGCATTATATTTACAGTGTACATCTCTGTCCTACTGGTTATAAAGAGGAAAAAATAGCAGAGATGGGAGTTATTCCTTCTCAAAAGGGAGTTATGAGTTTACAGGATTAGAATAGTTACTAGAGACCATGTTCCACAAGGACTATCAAAGTGACATACATCCAGATGCTCAGGGAAGACTCAGAGGCAAGCAGTGTGTTATTTCATGGCTCTACATAGAACTCTGTACCAGCCAAAAGATAAAGCTTAACAGGAAAGTCTCCAAAGATATCTTTCTATATCTTTCTGTGTATATACCATGTGCTATGCTTCACCCACACTCAGACCTGTGAGCAGCAAGTTACAAAGAACAGGAAAGAAACGATAAATATTAATGACCAGTCCAGCAAGCTCGACAAATCCCGGGATACCACATTAGAAGGTCCAATTGCAGCACAGTGTCCATTTTGCTCCAGAGATCTGAATAGCTGATACAACTGCTCTAACTTCCTGGTGTTTTTGGCAAAGCTAGTTAATGCTCAAGACTGTTTGGAGCCTTCAAATCTATATTGCTTTGCTTTGATACATCAATTATTTATTTTACACATGGCATTTGTATTAGTTACAGGCTTAGTTGGCTGAATGAGGACATCTCAAAATACAGCATTTTATTATGATCATGAGAGTTGGGTCAGGAATTTGAATAGGACAGAGTGAAAATTATTTTCTTCGTTCCACCGTATCTGGGGCCTCAAGTGAGGAGACCTAGTATCTCTGTGTGATTTAAATGGCTGAGGACTCGGAATGATTGGGTCTTAATCTACAGATAAGGTCTGTGCTGAGGCAGAAGGACTGAAGACTGAGCTCCTCTGGGGCTGTGAACCACTCCACACCACTTTTCCCCAGAGCTCGACTACAAGCAGCATGACGGCGGTTCCAGCGGAGATCAGCCTAGGTAGAGCCTTTTGGGAAAATCAGATAGAAGAAACATTGCCTTTTCTGGCCCAGCCTTGGAAGTCTCAGTATCACTTTCCAGTCTCTAAGAGAACTCTACATCTTAGTGATGTTTCAAAACTATCACAAAGTGTTAAATAAATCAACAGAAGAAGAAAGATGTAGAAAAAGCATAGCAGGAGATAGAAGGCCTCTATTTTCCATTCTGACTTTATTCTTTGCCTGGATTTTATGCCCATACGCTCCCATTCAGATAATATACATCCCCTTTTCTTCAGAAATTACAACCCCAATTTTGTTTAATTTCCTCATGTAGCCCAAAACTTGGGATATTTTCTTTGGTCCATCATGTCTGACTATGGCTTTTCCTCTGTGGAAGAGCACAAAGAATAACACAAGCAAACTGTAGACAACAGGGCCTTCCGGCTGGCTGTGGGCAGCTGCCCTCCAACTATTACACGATAGACAAATAAAATGCTATTTTTTAAAAAAAAATCCACATTTGTATGAGCTGTATTTTTGTTTTGTTTTTATGTTTATTTGTTTTGAAACAAGATTTACCCAAACCAAGGAAAGTATAACACAAGGTTTACTTAACATTTCTATATGTCCTTTCAGATTTATATTGAAAGACGATTTTAAAAACAAGATTTGGATATTTTAGCAGCTTGGGATTTGATGGAGTCTATTTTGCCTCTTCTCATTTATCTCGTTCATGATCTCAACACACTATAATACTGAGCACAAAGAGAGGAACAGATGGTCTAGAACAAGAATTAAAGCCAATCTGGCCCGGTTGTCGCTGTCAGTGCCACTTCTTCTGCTTTTTAAATCAGAAAACCCATCATGGCTCATTTTTGGAAATTTCCCCAAAGTAAACTGAGGGATGTGGTGAGAAGAGGGTGAAAACATCCCTGGCCTGGGCCGCACTGTGTGCCAGTAAGCAGTGGCCACCTGACACAGCTGGGGAGGGCTGTGCGCTCCACCATTAAAGTCTGCAGCTTCTATTCGAGCTCTGACCACAAATGATTCAGATATAGCTGACAGGTGGCAAACTTTTGTTTATTTTTTGGAAGTTTTTAAGTATTGCTTGGCTTTTCCCAGAGTCATTCCTTTTATTTTATAATTCTGCAGTGAAATGTTATAGGAATGCTTGATTAGTCATTTAGTTGAGTAATGGATAGTATTGTTTCCTGGGGCTTGACGAAATAAAACATGATTTTCGTTTCATACCTTTTAGCAATTGAGTGCTAGAACTGGGTCCTGATGTGGAACCTAACTCCAGTGGCCCTTGCTCCAAACCTGTGAGCAGCGGGTCTCTCCAGAGCCTGGGTATGGAGTACGCTGCTGCCTCTCCATCCTCATCCCAAGCAGGCACAGGCCACGTTCTTGGTGTTTTGGGGTACAGTGTCCTGCCTGTTCTTTCTCCTCATCGTCATGAACTCATACCCGAGGCCACAGCAAGGGCCCGATGCATCCTTTTCTTGAGGACTCGCTGTCCCTTTACATCTCCATTTTTCGGTGTCACTCAAGCACAGGCATCTCCCTTTGGTGACTGTTCCTCCAGCAAACTCAAACCTGCCTTTCCATTGAATTTTGTCTCTATTAGTACAATTACCAGATACGAGAAATTCCAAAACAGGGAGAAGGAAAGAGAATTCCTGGGAAATGTCGGCTCTGCTTGAGCTTCAGAGCCGAGGCCGCGAGGCCTGGCCAGGCGCGATGCTTCCCCCCGGCGCCGTAGGCCCCTTCAGCTGCGCCTGGACGTCAGTGAGAAGTAACATCAACAGGGCCGCCTTTAGGTTTTTAGCTGTTCTCAGGCTGAAAAAATTGTGACTATTCTCCCACATGAAAATTTAAAGATAATAATTAATCAGTCAAATAGAATAATAGTTAGGTAGAAATTTTGACTTTTGCCGTTAGTGATATTTTGAAAAACACAAATCAAATTATTTACAGAATTTTTTCTGACTTTTGTTATTGTCGTTGATGTCCTCAGCGTCTACTTGCTTGCTTTGTGGGTAATCCGAGCTGCCTTTGATAGAGGTTTCTCGGAGGGGAGGGCGTTGGGCCTCAGTATTCTTGGCACAGATTCCCTCGCTCAAAGCAAAGCCCATTCTGACACCAAAAGGCATCGGCTGAGATAGATACTCAGGAGCGGCTGTGATGGGAGAGGAGAAACATGGCAGTTACTACGGGGTTTCAGGAGCCTGCCAGAAACGGCCTGCGCTCTCTAGAAAACACTCGGAGGGGTTTGTGAGGAGTCTAGGGCTTCTCCAGGTCACTTTGAAGAGAGGACAGTGGGTTTATAATAAAATCTATGATGCTGTCTTTATTCCTAGTTGGATGCGATTGGGTAGCATCCATCTATCTATCTATCTGTCTATCTATCTATCTATCTATCTGTCTACCCACCTACCTGTCATCTGTGTGCCTGATAGAAGATACCATGTATTACAAATAAGCATTGACAATTGAAATTTTGAAGTAATCACCAATAAATTTGGAACAATCATGAATCATTGAACACTGTTTATATCATACATGAATCATAAAACTATTAATACAATTAGATTTAATGTGTAAAGAAACAAAGTCTAGAGTTTTATATTCATTTTCCCATCATTTTGCTTTTATTGTTCAGAAAAAGCAACTATCTCGTGATTGTTACAATTGTAAGGCATATATTAAGGTTTCAGTTCAATTCAACAGAAACATACTGTGTGCTTACAGCATGGCAGGTGAAATTTGGGAACAGAGGTAAACAATACAGACTTTTGTTTTCCAAAGCTTCACAATGAGAGGATTTATTATTTAAGAACAATTAGAGGCAATATAATTAAATTGTATCATACATAAACAGAATAAACAAAAGCGGTAGCATAAATGCCAGCATATAAAAATACTTAACTTACCTTAGAGATACAGGGTTTCAAAGGGAACATGCTTCTGAAAGTCAGTGGTAACTGCTCTCTCCTGGGGGAGAGTACAACCTGGCGGGCAAACTCAGCAGAGTCTGGGGTCCAGGTGGCTACGGACGAAGCCATAGGCACATTTTGCCCGTGGGAGACTGAGTATGGTGTGCTGAGGCGACAGTGAAGGATCTGTGTGGACGTTTGTCGGATAACCTTAGGAGAACAGTAGGACTCTGAGCTGAGTCTTGAATATCCAAGTTGCTAATAAATAATTGAAGCAAATGAGAGGCATGATAAGATTGGATTTTAAGAAATTCCTTTGAAGGGCCAGCGATTTAGCTCAAGTGGTACCACTCCCACAATGCAAGCAAAGGGGCCAGAGTTCAATCCCAAGTAGCACAATTTTTTTCTTAAAAGAAGGAATTCATTTGATAGTAGTATAAAAGGTTAATTGGAAATAATAACTAAGGCATTACTGTAGAATTCTAATAAAGAAATGATAAGGAGTTTCAAGGAAGAGTTTTACACTGTGAAATAAAGAGAGGAAAAACATGAAAGTATTTCGGAAGTAATGTTTGGGGGAAAGGAGGAAAAATCAAATAATTCTCTTTTTTTTTTTCTCTCTGGCCAAGTCGTAGTAGGCAGATTTGCGATACTAGTGTGAAGTCTGTGTGGAGATGTCTAAGAGCCTGGAGATACGGAGGTGTAAAGACAGTCTAGGAAGGAGAGAGTTACGCATGATACTGTCATATTTCCTATCGATCATCTTACAATCTACAGACATCTGTTTTCCAAATGTAAAGTGTCCCGGTCCCATGTTCTGCTGAATATGGAATGCCAGAGTATATTTTACAAATAAAGGCCCATAAATGATGTCATAATGAAAAAGTCAGTTTTAGAAGTCAAAAACAGAGAAGCAGTAGAAAATGAATTTTCAAATATCCGTATCTGAACACATTTCCTTAAGAGATTCTTTTTCAAGTATTTTATTCATGAGTCTGAAAGACACTATGGGACTTAGGTTAAGAGTATATTTTCAGGGACGGACTCAATGCTTGCTCGGCTTCCTCTCCTCGCACAGATTACTTAAGTTGCTGTCTCCCTGACCTCAGTGTAAATGAGTAGGATAATTTGAGGATAAACAGCTATGCAGGATTTTTCTAAGAATTAAATAGATAATAAGCATGTAAGAGAGTTTGGAACATAGAATATTTTAGGTAAGTATTAAATAAATAGTACTTTTGCTAGTCTTCTCATTGGGTTTCCTAGGTAGACAGGAGAATGATCTTAATTGTCCTTTTGTTTACATAGCAAATAAACCCAAAATTAGTACATGATAGAAGTAAAAACTGCATTCAAGAAGAGCTTGAAACATGAATGTATAGTTCTCTTCTAGATAAACATAAGTCTTTTTTAACATTAAGCAAAATAATAGCACATTCCTCATTTTTAAAACTTCCTTCAATTGAGATGAAACTTGATTGGTGTTTTCATAGCCAATCAGCTACTTCTGGCAATACCCATAAAATCCCCTTTGCACTGAGCCCAGGGTGTGAAGGATAAAAGGGAAAGATCACAGAAGCTGGAAGCCAAAGCAATTGTGATGCAAACACAACTAATAAGATTTAATAAGAGAATCTGAGGGTGCATATTTGTTCTCTGGGCTTCATTGTGATTATTCTTCCTAACCAGTGTTGACTCACCCCGGGGAAGGAGAGGCAGTAGCAGGAGGGAAGGAAATTTCAGAAAACTAGAGGATTAAAGCATCAAAGATGTCAGACCAGAAGTTGCATATTAAAAAACAGAGGAACAGTACTCTGAACTTTTCTCTCCTCTTTGCCTCTCCCTCTAAATTCCTGTCAATGTATTTTGTGTTAAAGGAAAGAAATAATAACTGTGAGATCCGTGAAAGCAGCGCCAACCCCTGCTGTGTGTTGCCTCTGGACAGTAAAAAATGGCCTAATTCTTTATCTGAACTTTCTAGGTATGTGTATGCTTTCCTCTGAGTAGTCAACAATTCTTTCTTTAAAGCTTTATTTATCTCTTATAGTTGCTTAAAATAAGCACTGTTGAAATTATGCTTTTTTAAATACAATGAGGCAGCCTCTTCTACCATTTTTTTCTTTATACATATATATTATGCACTTAGTATATTCATTTCTGATTTGGAGCTTTACTGAAAAAATATGAAAGATAAAATTCATAAGGAATAATATGGGGGTGCAGAAGAGCAAATATATAGTCTTTCTAAAGACACATTCCTATCTACTTAACAAAACTTCCTAAATAAAGCAGGAGAATATACATCTTTTACAGAAAACAGGAAAAATAAACAAAAGTAAGCAATAAAATATACTTTGTACCCAAGTTTGCTCCCAGGAAACCATTGGACATATACCCTTAGGATATTTTTTTGCCAGATACAATTTATCCTTCTTCACAGTTACATGTCAGAAGAAATCTTTTCCCTTGCCCACATTATAGAGGAAAATTGGTATTTATTGGCCATTCCATGGTCTAGCCTATGTTTGAATACATTTTTCACTGGAAAAGTAGAAACTCAGTATTTATCATTTTTGATCTCAGAAAATTGGCCAAGTGGGATCAGGGAGTGTTGCCTAAAGATAATACTCTCTCGGTGCCAGCCTTGGCCATGAGGTTGCTATGTCCACAGGCTGAATAATGTACCTAATTCAGAGTCCAAACTCATGTGAGATCCAACAGTGTGAAAAAGCTAAGGTCACACATCCAACTCGGAGTCACAGTTGGCATTAGAATGGGGCATAGAGGGTCATGTAGTGAAAACACGACAGCTTTCAGGGAAACATGGCTATGGGACAAGAGTCATCTACTCCAAAATGCTCTACTCGAAGCGTCAAGCAGGAGCTGTTTATTCAGTAACAGAATAAAAAGGGTTTAGGGACAGAAATTGTTTAAAGAAGATTTACTTGAATGTGACTTTAAAAAGAAGGAATGAATTACTGAATGGATGTTCAGGTTCTGCATTGTGCCAAGGGCAAAAAAGCAAATTCAAAGCTGTCTTATCTCAGCTGCACCCTGGCCAGCTCATTCTTTATCTCAGGTCAAGGGAAGGCTTTGATGACACTAGTCTTCAGACAAGGCTACTGTAATCTGCAATGGAGAAGAAAAATGATTGCTTTGAATAATTATAATCTTCTACAAGATTTCGCTGTGCTTTTCTGAGCATGCTATATGCACATGTGACCCAAACAAGATGTCATGAGTAGCCTTTTCTGAAAATTCTTGAGCCACTGGGTATAACATGCTACCAAAGTTTGTGTGTCCCCAGATACTCTCTATTTAAAGGCAGACCAAAAATGATAGGAATACAAACTTTGATTTTAATAAAGGTGATCACTACATTCTTGGTTGAAATATTGTTTATTCTATAATAATAATTATAAAAAAAACAAAAATTATTTATGCTGGGACATTATTTTAACAAAGCTTATGTATATAGGGGGTGGGGGACCAAGAGGAGGGCAAGACAATGGGAAAAAAATCAGAATCAAGATATATTATGGACAAGTACAAATTGCCAATGAGAAACGTGATCATAATGTATTCTTAAAATATACTAATAAACCCAATTTATTTAAAATTTTTATGACACTATAGATTGATTATTATAAATATGTCTTATTATCTACCATAATAGAGATCAATAATTTAAAATTTACATGGCAAGGTACAGGCCTAAAATAGCTAATTTAATTATGAAAAATAAAAAACAAAGTAGCAGGAATAACTGCCTTACCCTAAGCCTTATTATGTATGTCGCTACAGCAGTTCAGATAGCATGAGCTCAGTGAACATTTGTCATTGCTTGGGGAGGAGTAGATATTTCATTAAATAGAACAAGACGAAGGACTCATAAATGACCTGCACATCTGTGTCCAATGTCATTTCAAAAAAGATGCACAGTAATAAAATGAAAGAAGGACAATATTTTAAAAATGGTTCTGGAAGGATTATACCTCCATAAACAAAGAAGTAGTACATCTAACAATGGTCAAAATACTACTTTTTAAACAAAATGAACTCAAAATAATCACAGACATAATATTAAACATAAAGTCTCAAATTCTAGGCAAAAATTACCTGCATTTGATGACAGAAAGTGTGACGCATAAAACTGATATATTGAACTTCAGCAAAATTAAAAACTTAGGCTCTACAAAGGTATTTTAAGAAAATTAAAAGACAAGTTATAGTGTGGGAGAAACTATGTGGAGATCACATACTTGGCAAATGATTATATAAGAATATATAAAAATTCAACAATATTAATATATAAATATATTTGTTTCAAAATCAACAGTATGAAAACAAGCAATCTAATTGAAAAATAGGTATGACAAGTGAAAACAAATTCACTTAAAAATACAGATGACAAATAGACATGTTAAAGGGTTTAACATCATTATCCATTAAGGAAATAAGAACTAAAACTACAATAAGAGATCACCATGAATATATCATGAGGTAAAAATAAAAAAAATAGTGATAAACCAAATGCTGACAAGGATGCAGAGAAAGTGGATCACACATACAGTGCTGGTGTAAATATATTGTGGTACAGCCAATCTGGAAGATGGTTTGGCAGCTTAAAATTAAATGTACAATTACTAGGCTACTCAACAGTTACACTCTTGGACATCAATTTCAGAGAACACCAGTACTTGCTGTTCACGTGAAAAATCTGTACACAAGTGATATAGCAGTTTTACTGATATTCGAAAGGAAATGGCTAAGAAGATAAACAAACTAGTAATCCTTATGAAGGAACACCTCTGAATAACATTTTTTTAAAAAATGAATAAATAGCATGCAGAATTTCTTAGATAACATTTCAGGAAACTGTACTCAGTCAAAATATACTCATTCAACATTATAGTTACCCTTGAGATTGTAACAAAAAAGTAAGGAAACAAATTTTATGTATATGGGGGGGTGGTAGGGTGGGTAGGGCTATGGGAAAAAATGAGAATTAAGTTGTGTCTTATACTGGTACAAATTCCCTTTATGGAGTGCAATCATGATGTGTATATTTAATGTACCAATAAAGATTATTTTAAAAAACATTATAGTTACTTAATATTCTTGAAAATGGTTATTGAACTGGAGAAGATATTCATGATTTTTATGAGATGAAAATTGGGTAGGGTCAAGAAGAAGGAAGTTTATAAAGTTTGGAAAGCTACAGAAATTATTGTGTGCTACAACACACGAATAAAATTGTACATCACTTAACACAAAAATGCCTTTAAAACTGGTGACCTCTAAGTAAGGCCAGTGACTGTTTCAGGGTAACCGTGAATGTGATGCAGTAGTACTGTAATTAGGGTAGATGTCACAAGCAGAAAGACTTCATAAAGTTATGTGTCATATTTCTATATAATTCCTTATCACTACCTGTGAATCTCAGTTATCTCAAACTGTGTTAAAAATTAAGCTCATTTCTCAGGGAAAAGTTACAGCAATGTTTTAACAGAGCACCAAAAATGTTTAATTTGCAGTTATCTGATTTAAGACACAGTTCCATGATAGCCAATTACACATTTGTAATGAGATGTCTGGTTCCTAAATTAAAAGTGTACTATAGAGATATGTAAGCTTTATTTTAATTCTGTAAAATAAATGCTGATTTCTATCTTTATGATTCATTAATACTTACTCTTTTCACATTAAGTGAAAGAAATTTTGTAGTCTCTTACATAGTTGCAGAAGCTCACACTGTAAAATATTGATAATGGAATAATTTATTTGTTAATAGATCTCCCTCTTCATGTGCCCTGGTACTACAAGGTGAGGTCCAGGGGCTTGTAATCTCCATTTGATCTAGTTTAATTTAATCCAGTTCATTAAAAGTCTAACACATTTTTGTATCATTCAAAACTATAGTAATTATTTGCAAAGTGTTTTGGTCAGAGTGCTGTTTTCAAACTTCCATACTCAGTCCAAAGGTAAACAGGAAGATGAGACAGAGATTTCAAAGCTCGTGGCAAAGATTAATTCATTAAATTGTTCTGGGTTAGAAGCCGAGGACACAGGTAGAAGTTGCTCCCAAGAAGTTGATAGGTTCTGGTAGGTCTACACAGTAGAAATGAGGAAGATAAGAAAAGGGCCAGATTCTGTTGAGCATGAATTTACCTCAGAACAATAGGATTCTGCAGGGGTTTTATGCAATTTGTCATTACTAAACTCATTTTGTAAATTGAGTTAATTGGTACATTTAAAGTATACATTATGATCACATTTACCATGGAGAATTTGTATCTCAGTGTGACATCTCATAATTGTCATTTTTCCCATATCCTTCCCCTGCGCTCCCCCCATATATACATTACCTTTATTTCTATTTTTTCCTCTTTACTTTCAATTTTTTTTCTTCCCTGTTTTTTCTTTCACCTGCCCCCTTTCCTAGTTCCTCTTCCCCTTTGAAAATGTCCTTCCTATTTCACAATACCTATTATACCTTTTGGACCTCATTTACTCCTTCAGTTTCTCACAGTAGAGATGTGACATGGTATTTATACAAATGTGTTAGGTAGAATTCTTGGATACATTGGTATAGAGAAAGACTTTATGAAAATACATCAGTAGCGCAGGAACTAGCAGAAAGAATCAACGACTGGGCTCTAATCTTATTAAAAAGTTTCTGTACAGCAAGAGAAACCACCAGCAGAGCAAAAAGACAATCTACAATGTCGGAAAAAATTTACCAGCTGTTCCTCAGATATAGTACCACTATCTAGAATATTCAAAGAACTTAAAAAATAAAAACCCACAGATCTCCCAAATTTAAAGATGCAGTTCAAAAATGAGCACCTAAATAAATGGACATCTTTCAAATGAAGAAATAAAAGCTTCTAAGAAACATAAGAAAAAATGTTCAACATCACTGGTTATTCAAAAGATGCAGATGAAAACTACACTGAGATTTTATCTCACTCCAGAAAGAATGGAAGCCATCAAGAAATCAACAGATGTTGAAGCCACAGATGTTGGCAGGGCAGTGAGGAGAAAGGAACCTTTCTCCATTGTTAGTGGGAATGCAAACTAAATGCATATTTTTAAGTGGTCATTCTACTTTAAATTTTGAAAATAAACCAAAAAAGGCCAAGAGTTCACAGGGAAATTTTTATAATAATCCAGAAAACAAAATGATAAGCCAGAAATAAAGTAAGCTAGGTTTCTGTATAGGTTTTAGGAACATGAAGATATGTGAGGGTAATGTCATTTAATTTGTAATAGCCAAATGAAAACAAACACTTCATTTCACTTTTAAGATATTTACAGGTAGAAATGATGATCCTTATTTTTGCCCCAGCTTTTGTTATTTTATACTTTAAAGTGCATTTGGGTTAATTTAAAGGGTCTACAAACTAGTCTTCAACAAATGATGCTAGAAAAGTCATACTTATTTGAATATATTTGAAGACTGTGCATCTACGTAATCTTTATTTCTGTATGACACACCTAACAAAGAAAGATATGTGTACCTGGACCACAAAATTTAAATTATCTGTAAAACTACCTTCATTCGCTGGTGCTTTGGCACCATGCCGTTGTTCTACTTAGAGTAGCACTATAAGAAACAATCTTACAAAACTCTTCAATAACCTGTCCTAAGAGTGTTGTTACAAGGGTGATTTCTTACACTATTCAGTTTCTCCCTCATTTGCACTGACTAAAATGTTGACTCGAGGCAAGACCAGAATGGAATAGTGGTCAGAAACAGTGGGCGGGTAATGAGGAGTAGAGACAGAAAAAGAGATTAGATCAGAGGTGTTGAACCTTTTAGAGATGAGTGTCCACACTGCAACCCCAGACCCTCTTCTGTATTGCAAAGTCCCAACACTGTGCATTGAGGTTTACGTTTAGAATAAGCAATGTATACATTAACATCTTTTGTATTAAAAGAGAAACAAATGACATGTGCCACAGATAGCCACTGCTGGACTAGAGAAGACAGAGAGAAATGTTTGAGGAGAGACAAGTGTGTAATACTCTGATTTGATCACTGTACATGGTATACGTGTTGAATTTCACACTGTATCTGATAATCACATATACATATTATGCCTCAATTTCAAAAAATAAAAGATCAAAGATATTTCTTACTGATTTCAGTACAAGTGAGTTTCTTCTAAAACTGACTGCTTGTATTTAAGTATTGTAAGTCACAATAAATTTTTATTACAGGAAATTACCATAGTCCTATCAGTTGCACAGAGAATTATGAAATAATTTTAAATTATGCTCCTTTTTTAAGGAGTTGAGTTTGAATTTTTGTGACAGGATAACAGAATACAAGGTTCCTAGACAATGGTCCCACTCTGGCTCCATAGGGCATGATCTTTGGTCCCGTGGAAACCTTTACTGTGGACGGAATACAGTTGCAAAGATACTTTTGTAGCCAGGGCCAGACCTAGAGAAGCCAGATCCCAGCCCTGAAATGCATGAGTGTTTGGGTCTTGTAGGACAGATCTGAATGATGTACCAGAGCAAGCAATGCAAAAACAAGCCAAAACTAACATTCCTAAAATAGTCTTTGGTCGCTGAGAAAACAAGCTTCCTGAGTTCATAGCCACAGCTAGAAAAACCATAACAAGATGCCATTACCAATTTAAATCCCCTTAGGGAAAAATAAACAATTTCTGAAAATCAACAAGAAGAAAAAGGACCTCGCATACAAATATGAAGCACTTTGAGTCTTTGTTTAGTTTATACATATTTCATTTAGAGCCACTGATGTAGGTATGAGACTAATGACATGGGTACAAAGGTGAAATGTATGCCAGTAAGAGGTCATCTGGGTTAGAGTCTGCAGCACATTTTATAAATTCCATAATAAACTTAAATAGATTCAGTTTAAAACTCTTACTTGACATATTTGATCTAACGAATATAAATACTTAGTCATGAATGGGTATTAAAAGCAAGAATACTTATTTAGCCTATGTCTATAAACTACAACCCATGAGGAGAAAAATATTTCCTTTCTAGTGGAAAAGAGTGGATACAGAAGGAAAACATTTGAGCTTCATTCAGTTGGTGTTTTAGGTACGAATTGTAGGAAAGCATTCCAAACTACCAAATAATTCAGACAAAGCAAGACAGATCAAATCCATGCATAAAAATTTCTACATAGCCCTAGAAAAGGAAACTAGTCTCAAATAAACCAACTTTCTTAAAATTTTGAGATTAGATATTCCTTTGAGATTTATGATAAAACTATGAGTAATTTCTTTTAAAAATACATACATATACATATATATATGCATATATATACATATGTATATATATGTATATAGTGATATAGTGATATAGTGATATATTGGTATATGTTTACAATTGAGGGGCTTTTCAGATGGGAACACCTAATGATCATTATTTTCCATTTCCAGTATGACATTCCCCAGGCGAGCCAACTTGATAACGCTCTTGATCAATGTTTTCCTATCCCAATCTCTTCTGCTGTTGAATATATCACTACTCAAACTAAAAGCATAAATATTTTTTCTTTAATATGAAACCAAGTGCAAGCTGATTCACCTCTGAAGTTCTATGAAGTCACTTTCCAATGCGCCCAAATAAATGAGTGTGTTTAACATAGGAATTGTGATGTTTATGATAGATTCATACACCACAAAAATCTTAAAATGGAAGTTTTTGCCTTTTTCAATTACAAAAAAAAATCACGATATATAGCATTGAAAGGGATTATATAAACATTGGAAATTTTAAAATTCTTTTTATTTTTGGCTTGAAATGAACACACTTTAAAAAATAAATAACTTTAAGCAGAGTAAAATATGAACCAGTATGAGTTTATCTTTAAATGGTATGAAAAATGACATAAATAAATGGAATACTATTTAGAAGTTAGTGAGTTTTTATGAGGATGACATCAGAAATAATTTACATTGGTTTTTTGATAGTGTTAAACTTAGAAAAAAATGTTTGAAATAGAAAATATTTAAAAGGAAAGAGGATGTAGAGGTAAACAATGAGGGGGAAAAGAAAGTGACAGTAATAAAGAAAATAGGAAACAAAACTTATGTATATGGGGGTGGGGGTTGTAGGGTGGTGAGGAAGGGGAAAAATAAGAATCAAGTCATGTCATACTCTGGTACAAAATCTCAATGTTGAATGCAATGCTGATGTGTATTCATAATGTACCAATAAAGATGTAAATTTTTTAAAAAAATGTTAGGTATCAGAAGAAAATGGCAGTTATACACAGTAATAACTATGTATAACAGTACATCAATAATAAATGATCACAAGATTAGTAGTCATGAAATAATATTCAGTAACTTGCATTATTTTACTTTGCTAACTTCTGATAAAGAGAAAACAAGTCAGGAGTGTAAAACATCCGTCCTGATCTCCTAACCCTTTGAGTCGATGACTATTCATCTGTATCCTATTAGGAACAGAACACCCTGGTCCGTTAAATGCACTTCACTTGTGACTGTGAACGGGCACTGTGACTGCTTAATCAGACCGAGGGGTACAGGCTGTAACGCTCTATAAAATGAGATCTGCATTGGACAGACAGCAGGGCTCTCGTGCAGTCTGGCCTTGCTTGCAAATAAATTGTTCTTATTTTAATTTACTGCTTTACCTGAATTCCATGCCTCCGTGTATTCTTTCTCAGATTCCTGTAACACTTCAAGGATCGGTGTTATAAAACTTTTATTTAGAAATAATTATAGATGCATATGAAGTTGCTCTTCACTGTGTTGTATTCAATATTCACCTTTAATACTGTATCAAAACTGGAAACCTGACATTGTCACAATGTGTGTTTACAACTCTCTGAAGAGTTTGTCTTAAACCTGAAAAATACTCTCTTTTCTTCATAATTAAGATGCTTTACTACCTTTGCTTTTGACTAAAGTTTTCTCTTTGGGTTGAATTTTTAAACAAGGCAAACCTGTTCTTGAATAACACACTGACTTCAGGCTCTTGGTGCCTTATTTAGCACTGCTTCAGATATTTTCAGCATTAGCTAAATTTTACCCTCATTTGTCCAACAGCTCGAAATGTATCCTATTTTTGTAGGTAAAGTTGCTGTGGAGAAAAGAAGAGTTTGAGAAAGCCATTAAAACCATTTGTAAAAAACCATGAAAAATACTAGTCAATGTGTCTACTGAAATCAGACCAAGTGCTTCAAATGTTATACATGCGAATTCTGCAGTTTTACCTCTTTCGCCATTCTTTGACCTGATTGGCTTTAGCATTGTTTTCAGCACTTTCTCTGTGCACATTGATTTCCTGATGACAATTACTAACTTTATTGTTGTTACTGGTTGTGGAAAAGGCAGTGTGTGAGTACACTTCACCTGCGCAGAAGTTGACTGGTCCAGTGTTCCCTCCACAGTGTGGTGTAGAAGGATCATATCATAGAAAGACTGAGATTGGAGGCTGACAGTCTCTGCTTCTCATATATAACGATGTAAGTTGTAAATTCCAAGTCTTCAAAGAGATTTGCTTGGCTTTGTTTTTTGTTTTTGTTTGTTTGTTTGTTTTGTTTTTTTGTACTGCTGGTGAATCAAACCTAGGACCTCCTGTGTGCGAGGTATACACTTCCATGGAGCTGCAGGGATACAGCCCCATCTGTATGTGGTTGTTGTAATTGGGCATTGTTTTTTGACTCCCTGAGGCATCTGAATTCAGCTCCTTAGTGGGTGTAGGGCATTATTAACAGGGACACAGCAGCATTTGCTTGAATAACATGCCATTGTTATTCTGGCCACATCCGTGCTGGCCTGGATAGCTGACAACAGCATCTTTTCAGCTGTGATAGCCTGGCCTAGCCATGCCCCTGACCTGTGGACACTCCAGGCTTGGCAGCTTGTGCCAGACTGGGAGCTATCCTAGGACATGCACATTGACAAACTGAAATTTCACAGCTCATTTGCCAAAACTCTAGAGTAATGGGTGATATGCAATAAAATAGGAAGATGAGAGCTGGAATCAGGCCTTGATTTAAACTCCAGACCACCTCCTAGATTGCATCTGAAGACAGATAAGTGAACCAGAATAGAAGAATGACCAGTGTGGGTCCACTCTAAGAACAGGAAAGGTATTCCTCTTGTGCTCCATTTTTAAGTTCCTTCTGAATAGAGGTGTTCCTGCACCTACAGGTGTGGGCTTCCAGCCAAGCAAGTGTCAGAAGCCTGACAGTGAATCCTGCCCTTAAAAAGTAAAGTCCAGAGAGGGTAGATGACTCCACAGTCAATGCATACAGGCAGTAAGCAGCACAGACCCTCAGACATAGGTAAGGGCTCTGTGGCCCAGCCTTTAATACCCTACAGTATCCTGGATACTCTTTGTGCATGCTTTGTTTCAACATACTTCATGGTGGGCATTTCACTGTCTCCTGGAACAAAGTGTTTGATTTTCTCCTTTATTATTGCATCTTTGGCAGTGGACTATTCCTAACTCTCATACATTTTTCTTGTGCAGCAGTTGGAGGGGGCGGTAAAGGAAAGAATAGAAGAAAGACAATGGCAGCTTTTGCTGAACCTGCACCTAGTGGAAAGATGGCATCAGAGGTTTGTTGGGTTTATCTACAGGAATACTTTAACTCCAGAATCCATGCATTTGCCACAGTGAAGCAATTTTTGTCAAGAAATGCATAAGGGACATTTCTCTTCACACTTATTTTGACTTCTATCAATTTAAGAAAACTATTTTATATTTCTCAGAACTTCACAGTATTGTGACCAAGTTTGGGAAAAAGGTATTCAAAGTAGAAATGAGTGGTTTCTTCTTAAAATCTATTTCAAATACATTTTTTGATGTTTTATCAAGCTCTTGCTTAAAGCATCAAATTGTTCCCACAGCTCTGGTAACACTTATATTTCTTATTTAAAACAAAGTGCAAGAGTTATGTTGTATGGAGAAAACCGACCTTAATAAAAATAGCTAGTTCTGTCTAAGCTGAACAGCATCTAGATAATATTTATAGCTTTCCAACATGGCTAATGGGAATTATTTTTTCCATTAAAGTGAAGTGTTCTTTTGTATCATTCTCTTTTTCCTTAAATACATAGGGTATATTTGTGGATGATCAGAACTATTCAAAACTCACTAACCGCATTTCAGAAGAATAACTCATTCTGTCATGATTCCACTGCCATTTTATTTTGATACATGTGTACAGAAGGTAGGAACCTACTCTCGCTGCCCAGCTGCTGAGCTTTTCCACCCTAGGAAGAACAATAATCATTATTCATCTTCCTCCATATGTAACTATGAAAGGAAAGTGTAAGAAGGTCAAAGAGTCTGCCTCTGAAGAAATCATCCTTCCAGGAAAATTAAAATACTTCAAGGAATATTTATACGTACTGCCTTCAATCGTGTTGACTTTCATAGAGACACATAGAAGCCTGCTAATTAAATGCGATCACTTTTATTTAAGGAACATGAACATAGCATTTGCATTTGACAAGCCAAACTCTGGACCTGGACAGTTCTGAGCTTGGATTTTGCTTCACTTTACTACCTATGGGACTGAGAGCAAGTGATTTATACTTAAGATTAGAATGAGGGCAATGTGAGTTTTTAACATCATTAAATTCTTATGAGAAGTAAATTAAACCATTCACACTGAACATCTCACTCAGTAACTAATACGTATTTGTTTGCTTTACCTAACATATATTTGGCACAAAATAGTAAGCCCTATTACTCTGCTGAATCATGCATTCTAAATTACTGCATCTGCCGCACACAGACCTTTTGCAAGTTAGAAAGGAGAGACACATGAACAAGTGCCACTACTGAGTAGTTTCCCTCATCTGAGGAGGATAAATAACTTCCAAGGCTTCCAGTGGACACCTGAGACCTCAAATAGTACTGAACCCTGCAGACAAGAACTGTATTGTTGTCTTGTACCAACACATAAACAGTGCATGCCTCTCCTATCTTAACTCAGCACTCATCCCACACCAGCTGTAACATTGTAGTCTCAGTTATGACAGCAAAACTAATTTGAATTGCTTTTTCCTTCTTCATAGTTTCCTGGCTGTTTTTTATTTTTTTACTATCTATCTAACCAATGTCAGGATACATTGTCTTTTCTTTCCTGAAGTCAAGAACTTTTCCCTCTTCACTTAAAATAAGCATTTGATAGGTTTGAATTCTCAACACTAATACTACTGTGCTTTGGGCAGTGGGTTCAAGGGACATTTGAACAAAAGCACTGAGAGCTGGTGCTAGGCAAGGTGGTAAGCTGAGTGTCTGGCCAGGAAGTGAGTGAAGGACAAATGTTGTACACCACAAGGGTATGCTAGACAGAGGTGAGGTAGAGTGGGACGGCGCGAGGCTTTGTTGCAATAATCAGCACAGCACACCATTGAGAAGTTATGAATTTTCCATTTCAAAGTTTCTGAGTACAGTTTTCTGTGGGTTTGTGAGACACAAGAGACAAAGTGGTGGATAAATGTTGTCTACTGTAGAGTGAAAATCATAGCAGTGGAAGGACATACACAACCTAAGGAGCCAAGAGAGACGTCACACACAGACTATGCCATGCTCTTTTGGATTGCTATACAACTGGCATCCATTGACTCGCTTTCAGAAATGTTTCTGATCGTTTATTAGGTATACAGGACTCCCAATTGATACTATTTCTAGGAATGAATTATGTACTTCTAACAATTCATACTTTTTTTTTTTTTGAGACAGGTTCTCACTTTGTAGTTGAGGTTGGCCCTGAGCTCAGCCTCCAACTCACATCACAGCAATCCTCCTGCCTCTGCCTCCCGAGTGCTGGGATTACAGGCATGAGCCACCATGCCCGGCACTGTGGTATGTGGTACTGATTGCTGCTGGGCATGAGTCTCCACACCCAGTATTGTATGTGGTTACCTGGGGATCGAACCCTGGTCCTTGAGCTTGCAAGACAGCTGCTGGAACCACTGAGCTAAATCCCCAGCCCATCAATTCATACTTCTAAGGATGCTGCCTCCACCTTGGTTTAGTAATTATAATCAAAGCAAGTAACTCCAAGCATTTCCAGAAGTGTCAGGAAGTCCTGTGTGGTCTCTCGGGACCTTTAGCTGACAGGGTAAAGACATCAGCTCATCAGACATAAGCTTGCAGCAGTTCACGCTCTTCGGTTTGAATTTTGAATTTTATGCATATACCATAATACGGTTTGAATTTTAACTCTTCCACAAGCCCTGGATTACTGTGTATGACACAATCAGTTTTGTGTTGATTCGATTTCTTCCCCAAAAAGAAGGGAGACAAAAGAGTATATATTTTTTAAGAAAAATTGATGCTGGTTAAAGGAACGAATATGTGCAAAGCTATTCTCAATGTTAGCTTTCATGGCACACAGTTTAAGAGCCCCAAAGCCATTCTCACTGCTGGGAAGCCATTTTTTTTTTTTTTTTTTTTTTTTGGTTTGGTTGGACCATGACCACAGGTCAGAATAAAAGGAGCATATCTCTAGGTGAAAAACAGAAATGCAGAGGTGTGACAAGAGCGCTTCTATTTGTTACTGAGTTATTTTCTATTTCCCTGGATGCTTATGGGTGAAATATTCTGTGCGTGTCAAACCAGCTCACAGGCTGGTTTCCACGGACATTGTTATGTCAGCTGTATTTTCTATGTGCTCATTCATAATGTTCTCATTTAGTGTGTAAATATGTTTTAAACCCAGAATAATGTGCTCCTGATTTTATGGCCAAATCTGTTGCCATGCTGCCCATAATTTTATTTTTTTTATATTTTAATAAGGATCTACTTGTGTATCCTTTTATCAGATTCTTCTTGTGAAAAAGACTCACGTGAGAATCAGCAGGGGATAAATAGCAGCCTTTCCCGGAAGTAGCAGGTCTTATAACAGAAGACATGTCACCCACAGGTATATTCATAATAGAATCTACACCCAGGAAGGGACAAGAGTGTAACTGATACTAAAATAAACACGCTGACTGATTAAAATTTCACTCATCGTGCCTTCTGCCAGGTTTTACACTGCGTTTTTTCCACCAGCCATACAGCTGTATTGTCACTCTGCTGCCTAGAGGTGATAGGGGCTCCAGAAGGGCCACTGTCAACCACTCCCTACTGCGTGACTATTTAAAAAGTATACTGATGGTACTCACATATTTTTTTAAGCAGGGAACTAACCACTCAGAGGATTTCTTCTTTTTAAGTTCCAAACACTAATTCATATTGCACTCAAAATCGTGAAGAGTAAACATTTCATGTGTGCTTAACAAGCCTTATCAAAATCTTTCCAATATAGTGAAATATACATACATAGGAAAATATAGAATTTGAATCGAGAACCATAGTGAATTATAAAGAGCACACTGAGCTGACCGTGCTGACCTGATGCCTCCTTTGTCTCCCCTTGATCTTGCTGTTTCTCTCTGACTTGAGGCAACAATTGTCCTGACTCTACAATAAATATATTCTTTACAGTTTCCCAAATAATGCACGCATCCCTAATAATATAGCTTAGTTTTGTGTTCTTTTTGAAGTACACATGAACAAGGCTGCCCAAATTGTATTATTGTATGTTCTGGCTTTAATTTATCACATCTGTGCAAGATTTTGGAATAAAGCCAGGGCCTATTTCATTTTATAGCTGTAAAGTGTTCTAATCTATGCATATACCATAATTATTTACCCAGGCTACTGTTTTTGAACATTTGTATTGTTTCTAGTTTGGGGACAATTAAGAATGATGATGCTGTAGACAATCTTTTATATATTATGTATTCTAGTCCACATATGCAGATGTAATTAGTTCTATTCCTAGGGCTGAAATTGTAGAAGAAAAGATATTCAATTTTACTAGATAATTCTAAAATGTTTTAAAAGCAGTTAAATAAGTTTCACTTCTAGTAGCAGTTTATCAAATTCACCCAACTTAAACTTTACCCAGTTTTAGGGGTTTGTAATGATATTATATTATAGTTGTAACTTGTCTTTCCACAACTTTCATGCAGTTAGCAATGATTTAAATTTTATTTTCCCTAAAGTTGCTGCTCAAATACTTTGCCTATTTTTAAAGTTTTCTGTATCAATATTTGTTTTAAACTCTGTATATTAACTCTTTGTTATCTAGTATACAAACTTTTTATCAGTTCTGTGAGTTGTATGTTTATTAATAATGTCTTTGGCTGAAAGAGTTCTTATTTCAGTGGTTTCAGTGCAGCCAAATTTACTACTTGTTTCTTTTTTTTTTTTTAAGGTTTTTTTTGTTTGTTTATTTGTTTGTTTTTTTTGAGACAGGGTCTCGCTTTGTGGTTCAGGCTGGCCCTGAGCTCAGCCTCCAACTCACATCACAGCAATCCTCCTGCCTCTGCCTCCCGAGTGCTGGGATTACAGGCATGAGCCACCACACCTGACACTGTGGTATGTGGTACTGGTTGCTGCTGGGCGTGAGTCTCCACGCCCAGTATAGGTATGTGGTTACCGGGGATCGAACCCGAGTCCTTGCACTTGCAAGACAGGCGCCGGAACCACTGAGCTATATCCCCAGCCCTACTACTTGTTTCTTAAATGTACTATTGTTTCTCATTGACATGATAATATGCTTAATGACAAAATATCAGCAAATATGGTTCATATTTTTCACCTTTTTTATATACTCAGATATATTCATTAGAAATGTAGGTCTCTATTTATGGCCTCTCTTTGTTCTATTTGGGCACTGGCCTGTGTTTGTTTTACTAATTGTACACCAAATCATCTCCCATGTTATTGCTTTATATATGCGTAAGATCTGTTGTAATATGAAATATATTGAAAGTATTACAGGATAATATGTCATCTTTATTGATATTAAATTGATCAGAATTTGTTTAGGATATTTGAAGTACAGTTAAAACAAGAAGTCATTTTAAAAAGATAATATAATTTTTCTTGATCCCCCAGTTTGAGAAGATAATGTGTCATAGTCAAATGGGAAAGCAGTGGGCCTTCAACAGGGCTACACCCTGAAATAAACTGTAGAAACTTTCAAAATTCACATGTAATGGCTTGTTCCATGGAAACATAGGGACTGTTTTGAAGCAGCTCTCTATGTAGTTTCAAGTATTCGTGTTGTTAATTACTTCAAAGAGTCAAGTTGATTTTAAGCGCTGGATGCAATGTGATTAGCTCGTGACTGTTGTTTGTTTATTTTCTTGCAGTACATTTGCCTTTGTTCCTTGGGCAGACTGGTGCGTGTTCACAGCTCATCCGAACTCCTTCCCACCCTGTGTTCTCCTCTCGCTCCCTCCCTTCCTTTCTTGATTCCCTTTCCATTTGAGAGAGCTTTCTCTTTACTTCCTGTCATCTAACTTTTGTCTTGATTCTTTTTTATAATTTGAGTTTAATGCTCATCAGTTTCCTCAGCTATAAAAATGAAGATGGATAACACTTTACATGTTTTTAAAAGATAACACCTATCAATAAGTTGTACTCCCTTCATACTTTAGTTTTGATTACTTGTTTAATTATTTAATAAGTTCTTGAAAGTATCTAAATAAAGCAAATTAAGTAGAAGTGGTTGATGAACTACAAAACATTATTTATATCAGAGGCTTTTTTTTTTTTTTTTTTTTTTTTTTTTTTTTTTTTTTTTTTTTTTTTTTTTTTTTTTTTTTTTTTTTTTTTTGTCTAGAGACTATCAGGTCTCTAGACAATAAACAGGTTGTTTATTTTCCAGGTCTAGAGACATCAGGTCAAGGAAAGACTAGGGAACTAGGGAAACTGGATTTATTTACCACAGGGACGAATATAAACTTCAAGGGACTTAGCATAAATTTCTCAATGACACTGAAAATAGCC
>PVIR01023529.1:0-26939 GCA_004026965.1 Petromus typicus | reverse complement strand
ATAAATTATTCATGATACAGAATTTTTTCTGTAAAGCTATAATATCACATTTTAGACAGCCATATATATCAAAATTTAGCCCCATTTTTATTTGATTAATATTCCAATAGAATAACTTTTTTCCTGTCTGTTTGTAAAAGCATACATTCTCATAAATTTGTAATAGAGAGATACTATCAGTTGTCCTTTGTAACAATATTATTTATTTTTCTTTGGATCTGTTTTCCTTTAATATGTGGTTATCAGAGATATGTTAATTATAGCTTCACTGTGGCCCACATGGTAAATATTAGATGTTTTCCTGTGCATAGTGCCGTGGTCTACAAGGTAATTTTATTTGCTCAGTTGATAAAAATCATTCTGCATGCTGTCTTTCATATCCTCCACAAGGAGCATACTAATATAAATTGCTAAAGAACCAGAACTTCTTGGAATTTGATAAACCTAATGAAAAATGAGAAAAATATCAAATTCTAAACCAATACACATTTTCATTGAAATTTTCATTGCTCTAAAATATTCATTCCAGTTAAGAAGATATATTTAGTCAGTCAAAAGTACGTATTTATAAAAAATATGATCCAAAGCATTATTTTGTGTCCTCATGAATTAATCATCACATAGTTCTTATACAAATGAAAAACTGGTGGACATGCTAGAAATGAAATACAGATACAAAAATTGTTAAACTTTTCTAATTTATAAAAAGTAATGCAGCTGATTTTTAAAAACCTTGGTGATACAATATTGTTTTCAGTGGAATAACTTTTGAACTATAATGTTGACTCACATATTTAATTTATGTTAGTTTATAGTAGTTGTGACATTTTCTTTAAAACACTCTTGCTTCTTTTAATTGCTGCAGTTTTTGATGTGAGTTTTCATTATTTCAAAAAACCTAGCAATTATAATTGTCCAATTGTCACTGGAGCATTGAAGAAATCCAAATCTTTCTTATATTTCATAAAGCTTAGTTTATTTGTTATGTGAATTATTAGAAAAGAAATAAGCATAATAAAATAATGCAAAGTCTGATGAATATAAATGATACTGACTCTGGCTTCAAGTAATGAATAGATTGCAAGCTTGCAATGGTAAAAGACAGGTTGAAACTATACTCACCACTAGTTCCTTTGGTCATGCAAGGATAAACTATTGGCCATTGAAATTCAATAAATATAGGAAAAGTATGCTTGTCTAAGTAGATATAGTGACAATAAGATGACTACATGCTATTTTACCAGACGGACATATTTAAATGAAGTTATATTCATCACTTTTTTATTGGTGTTACAAAAATACCAGGCACTTAAAATTAAAAGAAGAGGATTTGTTTTGTCTAATTCTTGAGAGTTCAGTCTAGGCTGTCTGGCTCTAACGCAGAGATTTCATGGTGGGAGTTCTCAATACTTGGTGACTGGATGTAAGACAAGAGTGCACACTATCACTTCGCCATCTCCATCACGATTTGAAACATCAGTCAGAAGAAATAAAAAGAATGTGGATAGAAAAGAAGAAACTAAATTATGATTATTTGCACGGGACATGATATTCTGCATAATAGATTGCAAAGCTCCACTGCAAGACACAATTACTTATCAAGTTCAGTAGCATAGAAATATACAAAGTTAACACTCAAACTAACTAGCATTCTTGCAAAACAATACAAAACTCACTGAAAGTAAAACTAGTTGAGTAGCATTTTTCACAATAGTATGAAGTAAAATGCAATACTTAGGACTCTAACCACGGAAGTGAAAGACCTCTGCAATGAAAACTACAGTGCTCAGAACCAAAGAGATAGGAGAGAATATAAAAATAGAAAGATTCTCTCTATTCCTGGAGGCAGTACAAATGTTAGAATATCTATACCTCCAAAATTGTAATACAAATTTAATGCGATTCCAATCAAAATGCCAATAGCAATTCTCACGGAACTAGAAAAAAATATTTTTAGAGTTTCTATAAAATCAGAAGAAATCTAGAATATCAAAAGCAATTCTGAGAATCAAAAGTAAAACAGGAGGCATAAGAATCACAGAACTAAAGTTACACTACACAGGTCTAGGGATTTAAAAAAAAGTATTTTAATGGCAAAAGGATGTTAAAAACAGACTTGTGGATCAGTAGAAGAGAATAGCAGATGATAAAACAACTCTAGGTGCACTCAACTACCTTATATGTGAGAAAGTGACCAAGCTCTTTCATTACAGCAAAGAGAAACTCTAACAAATGATTCAGGAAGAATTCATTTCTTTCGTCGATGACTGAATCAAAAACTTTATTTCTAATCTTGGATAAAACCAAAATCAAAATGAATCAGACATCTAAATATATACCCTACACACACAATAAGTTGGAATCAAACTAGATTTTCTATGTTAAATTATCTTGAAGTTTTTCTCTAATATATTAAATGTATGAATATTATTTGAAAAACACTGTATGAATTATGGTATTTTTATGGCCCCAAGAGATTACTTATCCTCTTTAATTATTTGTCTTTTCCACATTAATAATAAGATTGGACTGTGTCATCCTTGGTTTCCACAGAAAAGAGCAAAGAAATAAATATACAGCGCCCCATTACTTTGACAGAAAATCAGCCTTGCTACATCTTTCATATTTGGTTTTCTCTTTCTATCTGTGAAATCTGATGACCAGACATAAAAATAAAATCAGAGGAGATTCTCAGGATATTCATCTGGTGTTTATATTGTGGATCACTTTGGCCACTTTATCTTTGCTGAGACTTCCCGTTCTACACTAACAAATTAAAACAGGTTTGTCTGGGCTCATGGTTTTAGGAATAACAATTCATAGCTTATTCCAGGGTAGGTGCAGCATGGTAAAAAGGGTCTGCTGGGAAGGAAAGAAGCTTTACCTCAGGGCAGCTGAGATGCAGAGAACCAAGGAAATAATGAACAGAATAACACCTAACGTGCTAAAGTCATGCCTTCTGAACCTACCTCTTCTGACAGGTCCCATATCCAGACCTCCTTGATCTGGCCAATGAGCAACTCAAGCTTAGAGAAACATTCAGAAATAAACCGTTGCTTTAGAAACGCTTTCTTCTATGAGTATGACCTAGTTGGTAATATAAAAGAATCCAAAGGCAGGAGGTAAACTTTTAAAACAGCTCAGATTAAACAGATAAAATATTCAATCCATACTTGAGGAAGATCATACTTGAAGATTCAAAAAGAAAGAAGATATTTTTCACTTTTTCAATACCCAAATTATCTCATTATTCAAATTGTGAGACTATTGTAGAGTAAGTACTGAAGAATTAGATTTGGGGTCAGGGATTTAACTCAGTAGTTCTGGCATCTGCCTGGCAAGCACAAATTCTCAAGTTGGATACTCATTAAAAACATACTACAATGCCGGGCATCATGGCTTATGCCTGTAGTATCAGCACTCAGGACTCAGAGGCAGGAGGATTGTTCTTAATTTGAGAATAGTCTGGGCTACATAGTGAGCTCAGGGCCAGCCAGAACTACAAAGGGAGACTCTGTCTCAAAAAAAAAAATAAAATAAATAAAAAAATAAATAAATAAAAAATAAAGAGAGAAAATAAAAATTAATTAGTAACTGTGCTTAATAGAAATAAAAATCCCCCAAATATGATAATAAGCTCATAGTAAAAAAAATTTTAAAAATGTAAGACAGACATGTATTCCAAAAGAGTTTTTTAAATATATAATAATTATTTTTCTAGTCACAGAAATTAGTGTGGACTCATCTAGAAGGCATTTATGTATGTACACATATATGTGTATGTTTTTAACTTGGACTAATTATGCTGTATGTTTTGTGTATGAATGAAATACACCTATATTTAATACATGTTTAAGTAAAATTATCACATTACTGTAAAAGAAGATAGTTTTAAAATTAGAAATTATTCTTTCATAGAATATATTATAAATAACATTTCTTCCTTTGTTTTTCTCTTAGCTTCAACATACAATGAGGGCCCTTTATCATCATGTACATTAGAGTGGCTACTTAAATAGAAACTTGAAAGTATAATTATATTTGGTTGATTATATTGAATCAGGTCTATGGTCTAGCTCTTCAGAGACAGAGAGAGCAAATGATTTTTTCTCCCTACTATAACCACATTTTCTTGAATACACAAAGGAAAAAAGTGTTGAGTTTTTACCATTCTGAATGTAACTAAATTTCTCTAAGAGGGAAATAAAAATAAGTATCTTCAACTTTAAAAGCCAAGGACATCTTCATTAGTCCTTCCTCAGAAAGTCTGCACAACTTCTAAAGAGCAAACTCTGTCTATACTTCACATAACCAATACAGACATAATATAACTTACATAATTGAGTTTAGCTCACATTCCAAGTTTTAGAACTATTCGTATAGGCACTTTCTTTGTGTAGAGGTGTTTTCATCTATAGTCTTTCATGAATGTAAACTGTAATAATAAATCATGCAAAAAATTATAACTTTCCTACCTTCACAGATTTTTAAAGTTATGGGTAGTTCTTCTCTCACATTAACCCAGTTTCTAAACAAATACTGATGAATATGTTGTTAATATCATTCATCTTATATTTCTGTGGTACCTATCTATTTCAGATTCTGAGTTTGATAAACTCTTTGATGTCCTCAGGGTTTAGAACGCATGATATTCAGACGTTGCTGCCAAAGGCAGACAGCAGTAGCTGTGTGATGTGGATCTTAGAGTAGAATTGTGGCTTATTTTGGATTTCCTATGGGTTATTTACTGATTGTTACTGATTTGCCTACTTCTAAAATTTATAGCATTGATATCCTCTTTTTTTTTTTTTTTTTTTTTTTTTTTTTTTTTTTTTGCTTTGAGAAACGTGTTCTTTGGAAACTATAATTAAATCAATGGAATAGATTTTTAAAGTGTTGGCTCTTGTTTACTTCTATCATTCAGACAGTAATACACGCTTTTATAAAATCAGAGGTCTCCTTTCTTCACTGTCTTGATCTTTGATCTTCCCTTTCCGCCATTATTATTGATTTTACTTGAAGATTGCATTCAATTTGTAAACATGATGTCAATCTATTTTTGAATCGGAGTATTTGTGTGACTCAACTTTTGCTACATAGATATATAAGACTCAGAATTCTAGAAATAAAATGGTTGCAAGATGAAAACGAATAGCTAAAGTAAGTGCATGATAATATAAAATTATGTGTGAATCACTATATAAAATTATACTATTAAAATATAAGTAAACATACAGATATGCACAGTCTCTTCACACTGCTATAAAAAATACTCATTTGAAAACACAAAAAGCATATCCAATAATAAACAATTATTTTCTACCAGTTCCTTGAACTCACAGCAATTTTCCTGCCTATGCCTCCCAAGTGCTGGGATCAGGAGTGAGCTACCACTCCTGGCACTGTAGTATGTGGTTACCAGGGATTGTACCCAGGACCTTGTGCTTCCTAGGTAAGTGCCAGAACAACTGAGCTAAATCCCTGGCCCTCCTATGTCATTTTTGTGTCCTATAGAATTTAACATTATCCTAAATAGAAATTTAGAATTTGTCCTTCCATCTTGAGAATTAAGAACTAAACTCTTAAAATTTAATAAGACAGTACTTTGTTTTTTTGGTTTTTTTAATATATATATAAAAAGCCTGTAGTCCATTAACTTATCCATTAAGGTCAGTTATGACTGTTGTGTTTAACTGTAAATCTGGGAAAAATAAAGAAAATTGATTCATGCAGCCATATACACTTAATAAAACATCAAAAAAACTCTAGATTCATAGTTGACTTTAATGATATTGTTGTAAATATTCTAGGTATTCCTGATTAAATTAGTTGAAAATCCTTAATAGAAGAACTGACAATACCAAAATAAAGAAGAAAATTCATATGACAATAGTAACAACCTGAACCTAAGAATTAACCATATCTTCTTACATACTAGCTTACAAATAATGGCATGCATTTACTTCTGTCTGTATTTGTAAATATCAATGCAACTTTTGTCAATACAGATCTTAATATGAATTCTATTGATGCTATTTTTTGCTATTATGGTTGTCTCTTTGAACCTATAAAAATATTATCAAAATTGACTGGATGAATCACTTGAAAATATTGTGTGTGTGTGTGTGTGTGTGTGTGTATGTTTGTGTGTGCATGTGTGTGTGCGCACACACATGTGAGTATTTAAACACTGAATTGTTCAAAAAATTCACTTATCGGCCTTCACAAATTTGGTTAAATTTTTGGTCTACTATGCTTCTGTTTTATTATTAGGTTTTGGTTTTCTATGCTATGGACTGTGGCAATATAGAGTAAAATAAGCTAATGTTCCTATTGTCAAGAAATTTTCATGAAAATGTATTCATGAATTATTGTTTACAAAAGTAGTGACAATTTCCAAAAAAAGAAAGCAAAATAAGTTACAGTGAGAAGGCGGATGAAGCTACTACTTGAAGCTAGGTGGGTTTGATTTTCTTTCAATTTTATATAATATAATTTCATCTTTATCCAGACTCAACCTTTGATTCCAACATTGAAATAAGTCATAGAGGTAGCTGTAATATATTCAGCTGTATGGGAACACTTACCAGAGACTACCCATTCACTTCCCACCAACCAAGGTTATTCCATAATGATTTTGTGTCACATTTGACATGAACCATATTTGAAAGGATCTAAAAGGTGAAGGGAGGACTAGCAAAATCCATGAATCTTGTAAAATACTTGCATTTATGGCATAGGATTTTTTTTAGTTTTACTAGAATATAATTTAGAACTAAGAGATAGTGTAGAAGGAGTTCAATTGTCACTATTAACTTTCATTTTCTCCATCTTGAGAGTAGAAGAATCACATTTATTCTTTTCTATTCTTAGTATTTGAATTTTAGTGTATAAGTTCATTATTCTAATGAATGATTTGGTGATCCATATAGACAGAAAATTATTTAGAAATCCAGTACTTGATAATGTATTGCTAATATATCTTGATAAATTGGAGTATTTCATTTCCATTAAAAATAAAAAAATCATATTTTAAAAGTAATAATAATAATAAATAATAATAACAGTGAAAAGTGTCTAAAAGTAGAAACTTTCTAAGATAAATTAGTATTAGATGATAAAAACAAAATAATTGTGATTACATCTAATTCATTTCAGTGTCTTTTTTCAATCTGGATAATGGTATCTAAATTGAAATGGTACTAAGTATCCACAAGAGAAACTTTCTGAGTGAGAATTTATC
Organism: Petromus typicus; assembly: GCA_004026965.1. Classification (NCBI taxonomy): domain Eukaryota; kingdom Metazoa; phylum Chordata; class Mammalia; order Rodentia; family Petromuridae; genus Petromus; species Petromus typicus. Next base: position 19,696 of record PVIR01023529.1, on the reverse strand, counting down.
TTGAAGAGTTCAGATTTCCATAGATCTAGGAATACAAATTCTCTTTGCAGAATGAAGCTTTGGATTAATAACTAGTAGGATTATAATGGAATAAAATGTATCTAGAATAGAGAAAGCAGTTCTTCTAATGTAGGACATTCCATATGATCACAAGAAACATGTGTTTTTAAAATAATATATGAATTTTCATTATTATTTCATGAATACAATTATTTTACATTGTTATATAGTGTCTTTACTTATTGTGCACTTCTAGATACATAGAACAATGACATAAAAGTCAACATACTAGTATTGTATATAAAATATTATTTTCCTGTAATATAATTGTATATTATATTTTTCTGTGTGAGCTGGATAGTATGCATTAAATTTAGGTTTATAGACTACATTTGTCCTTGCCTAAAGTTTTCCCATAACTCAATCCACCTTGAAAAGCAGAAATTGCCTCAATATTATCAATTGTAAAATATTTACAATAATATATATCCTATGGGATGGCAAAGATAGCCAAATGTGATAATATTTAATTTACACTTGAACCATGACTCTTTTTTGGAAAGAATAAAACATCTTTCCTATTAGCAACAGTATTATTACTATAATTATCTTTGTATTTTGTTACATATTCTATGTTTTATGTCCAAAAGTTTCATAAACTGATCTGATAGGACCTTTTTAATATTACTTCTTCCTAAAAATTCAAGAAATCAGTAAGTATACAATATTTACACACTGTATGTAAACATTTTTATTTAAAGTAAAAGAAATTTTGTACTACACTGTGGTAAACAGGGGGAGGGAACGTAACTAGAACTTTTGCATTAAATTCTAGTCTCCTGTGGGTTCACAGCACACGGAGAAATAATTAATAATTAGGCAGAAAAGAGACTTAGAGAAAACTGAGCTTGGGTCTGATTCATGCTATTCTGGGCGGCAAGGACTCTAGACCCCAGCCTACCACACCTTTTATTATCTACATTCCAAAATATCTGGAAAGGCAAGGGCACACCAAAAATAGTCCTAGAGAAGTTATGTAGATAAGGATCCCTCTGGGCAAGGCAGGTGTCAGCAATAGTCCTTGAGATGGGAGAGATTCGGTACAGTTCTGCCCTGAAGAATCACAGCATGTGGGACCACTGAGTCCCTCTTGCTACGAGAGATGAAGACAAAAGTCAAGTATGAAGTACACTGCAGGTGGGAAGGCCTGGTCAATTTTGACCTTGCAATTCCCAAACAGAGTGGTTTCCAAAACTAAACCTTACTATTTAAGGAAAAAATACAGCAAAATAATCAACAATGTATGAAATGCAGTGAGCCATTATACAGAAATAAGATATTATACATTTGGGAGCTGGGAAAAACAAAGCTGAACATTGATAAATAACGGGCCTTTGTAGGATGGTAGAACTTTCCACATGAAAAGAAACTTAAACTAATTATTCCAGATTGAGAAATGATTTATATGAAAAACAAAGAAAGACCAAGTTCTGAGTTTAATTCCCAGTGCTGGAAAAGAACTTAAAAACAAAACAAAACAAAAAATAAATAAATAAATAAATAAATGAAATTAAGAAAAATATGTGTAGGTGCTAAGCAGAGGCCAGAAAATTTAGAAAAAAAAAAAGGCATGATTAGTTAAGTAAAGTTCTAAGTAAATAAAAACATTATTGCTGTATTTATTTTTAAAATTCAAACTTACCACACACTGTTAGACCTAAAGAGGTCTATCTCGGGAGACACGCCACAGAGAAACACACAGCACGGTGTCGATGCAAGCCGCAAGAGGTTTATTCAGGGACGGGTGCTGGGACCGTCCTTACATGCAGGAAAGGAATGGCCCTGAAGGGAAAAATAGCGCAGCTTATATACATGATTAGGTGGGTTAATGGCCGGAGGATACATTTTAGATTTATAGGGTGGTTAGCTTTGAAGTGATTTCTAACTTCTTTAACATTATCTTAGTTTACCACCTGTTCCTGAGAATGGGAGGGTTTTTAACAAGAACCAGGTGTCTTGTTGACCTTGGTGACCAGGCCTATTATTTCCTCATTCTTAGGCCTTGTGGTCTTTGCTTTGCAACTCTGCATTTCGGACTTTTAGATCTTACAACACAAGTCCCATAACACTAAATGTGTGGTTTACCTTTGACATAGTAACTACTATTATTATCAATATTTCTGTAGCTACTATATCCTAAAACTTAAGAATAGATGAGTTAAATTATTAGATTATCACTAGTGAGTAGTAAAGAGGGCCCATTGAGAAGGGACATTATCAAGAATAGCCTCCTATCTTATAAATAATGTATATTTTATAAGTCAGTCTTGATAAGTCATGAATTTTGGTGCCAAGAAACAAAAATTAAACTTTACTTATAGAAATTATAAATCCGTAAAAAATCACTTCCAAGATGATCATTGATTATTCTACTATGCTGCATTCTCAGTCTCTTTTTCTTTTTCTTTCTATTAGTTTTAGATTCTATGACATGTAGAATACACATTTTGACGAAGAACTATTGCCATATTAGAGAGAGAAAACAGCCTTATGAAGAGCCCAATAATTAAAAAACTAGCAATCAGTGGAGAACAGAGGCAACTAGTCAACAAACATGTTTGCATTCAAAATTTTAAATAAATGTAATCTTGGTTTATGCGTTCATTGCAATTTGTCCATTATTTGTAGCATAACTATTCATAAAAATACTATTTAATATTAATAAAACATTAATAATAAATTCTTTTGCTATTTTAAAGGTTAAAATTTAAGAAAGATTTGTAGAATAGTATTACTTAACTAATAAATTCAAGAAAATACAAAAATTTAAAAATACATCACTTATGTCTTTTTCTTTTCCATTACCAGAGCAGCAAACTTTGTATCTGAATATAAATTATCATTCCTTCTCTAGGTTAAGATAAAAATAGCAAATAGCTTTTCTTAATTATCATAATCCTTCCTTTGCATATAATAAGATCATACCAAATTTACACGCAAAGGAGTGCATTTTTGCCACAATGTGAGAATTACAATTGTGAGCATTTCTATAAATAAAAGAAATTCTAAGTAGAGCATACAATCAAAATAGTAATCAACTTAACTGAATTCTCAAAAATTGTACATTTTATAGAACAATCAAACACAATATTATAATTTTTGTACCATATTAATACACTAAAATATTTAACATATCTACATATGAGTTGAATTTCATTATACCAATCAAAAATTATAGTTTATTTCTTTTCATTTCTCTGAGAAAATACTCGTGTTTGTTACTTTGAACATAAAGGAAAGATATTCTGAAAAGACAATGCAGCAAGACAACACAGAGTAAATTGTTATACTTGCATTTCTACATGTCAGAAAATAGTACCAAATCTTAGAAGTCATCTCATCCTGAGATGATTGTGATAATGAATATTTGGTTCAAAATTGTGAGAAAGAACTGAATAAGACTGTGATAAAACATATAGGAAACCAACAATATAAGTAAGATTCAAGATGTTTTCTGTCATAATACTACATTAACATTAGCATTTATCAATATTAATGTGTCTTCTTATGAATGAGGATATTTCAAAACAAAAACTTCTTGGCTATGAAATCTACTCATGAAATATTTTCTTAAAAATGTAAGAAAATAGGGGTCAGGGATTTATCTCAATGGTTCCAACAACTGTTTTGCCAGCACAAGGGCCCGGGTTCAGTACCTCGGTAACCACATACAGTACTGGGCATGGAGACTCACACCCACCAGCAATCAGTACCACATATCACAGTGCCAGGTGTGGTGGCTCACGCCTGTAATCCCAGCACTCGAGAGGCAGAGGCAGGAGGAGGATTGTCATGAGTTTGAAGCTACTTCTTTGATCTGCATAGTACATTCAGGACCAGCGTGAACTATAAAGTGAGGTCCTGTCTCAAAAAACAAATATATATGTGTATTATACATATATATATATATATATATATATATATAATTGATTTCATATATATACCCTTAATAACAAAATTATAGGCAGTAAAATTGAGGACAATATGTTATATATCATATGTAAAATGGCTTTTAGAGAAGAAAGAAGTCATATTTTCTCTAATTAATCAAACTGAAATATCTATTAAAATTTATTTGTCCTGTCTCAAAATGCAATGATAAAATCAACTTTAAATTTCTTATTATATCCAGGCTCAGTAGCCTGGAACCTCCTTTACAAGATCAAGGTCATGAGTTTAATTTCCAGTACAACAAAATAAATAAGTAAATATATAAATTTCTTGTTACATTCTCCCAATAACTGTGTAATTCCCTTCAATTTTCAATATATTCAGTTCAATAGGTCAGCATGTGGACTTAAACCATAAAAATACAGTATTTTAATATATGAATATTGCAGTTCAAAAATATGCTCAACTTCCATATTATTCATTGTTTTTTTTGTGTGAATTTTATATACCATAGAAATCTATAATATTTTCTTAGGCTTGAATAAAATAATAATGTCAAACATCATCTTGGAAAGACTACTTATAATAGTTCTGCCACTAATGTGGTAAGTCTGACTAATATTTTGCAGACTCCTTCAGTTTAATTGACATATTAGATAAAAATACTTGAACATCATTGATTATTCCTTTCGCCAAGGTTCTTTGTATGCTTTGTAAATACATCAAATATGAATTAGCCAAAGTAGACAAAATTTTGGAAACTAGCTATTTAATTTTTCTATGCAACAAATCTATACAGAGTAAAGACAATGAATGCCAGAAAAGGAAGAGACATATCCTCTGAAAATATACAAGTATGAAAAATACAATGTCAATCATTTCATAAATGAAGCAGGTGTTCTACCAGTCATATCTTAAACAAATCATAATTTTGCAGTCTTCCTTATATAGCATTTGCCACTCACAGTACATTTGTGTGAATACATACAAAGAGACACATAAATAAACTCAGGTTGTATAGCTTAGCTCTCATGTACTTTGCCCCTTTAGTGACATATTGTCTGGACTCCTCTTAGAACTTCTGAAACCCGGAAGGAATTCTTCATGAATCTACAACTCTTGTATTCTTCTTACTCATAGAACTAGCACAACATTAACATAAAGCTCAATCATAATTTTGAGCATTAGATAGTCTTCCTTTAATCATGGCTGCAGAGGCTTTCAGGTATTTGGATGGCAGAAAGAGTGAAAAGAGTCATGGGTAATCAATTCTCTGTGCTGCTCTTCTCTGCCATGATGCAGTGGAATGTTATTCTCAGAATAAAATCTCCAATTTCTGTACATTTGAGTTTGGAAATGTGTACTATTTGCTGATTTCTGATCTGCCCTCCAACCACTATTATTATTGTCCTGATTAAATATAATTGACTTACTTTAATTCTACATTTTCTTGCAATAGTGCTATCTTCTGCTCTAAATATTTGAGCACTCTCTGGTGAAACTAAAATTTTTTAAATGGGGTTTTTGTATATGTTTCTCACTCTAGATACAGTTAAAGCCTGTTAGCAGTATGTATGAAACAACCTAAAAGCCTGCAGATTATGCTGAACTGAAATTTTCTCCACCTGAATAGTGAATATATTTAATTTAACATCAGTTTTCCACACTCTCAGGGTGTGAGTAAAAAGTACAAGAGCAGAATACTCATGTTCAGTGAACAACCTGTCAATGGGAACTTCCTAAGTCTGGTCTTTACTGACTATATTTTTATCAGATTTCTGTTTTTTTTAATCTCTGTTTAGAATTTCCTATCAAATTGTTCTAAACAATTTTTTAGCTTCTAAGGCATCACTAAGTCTTTTCAAATTCCTTCATCATCTCATGCAAAAGTCGGGTAGACTTCATGGTTACCTAATCATAGCAAGAACATCACTTCTTCCCTCCAAAATTTTTCTTAGTCACTCTCTCATCATTGGAAACAAAATAACTGACACCTATAACTTAGAGTAGGAGACTGTGACTTTGTATTATGTATTCAGTTCATACTCAGCTACCTCCAAGGAAAAATGGCATAACACAGGGGCACAGAAGATGTAAACTACTTACATCATATATCCAAGAGAAAGGAGGTAGGTGCCAAAGTAAGAGATAATTTTCCAGGTCATGCATACAGCAATTTGCCTCAAACAAGCCCCTTCAATCAGCATACTCAGCTTTTGAACTCATTAATATATCAGTCAAGTGATAAGCATAATTCCTCCATGATAAAATCGACTTTCAACAGCCCAACTTGTGAGTACATGGGAGATCTGGATGTTATATCAGGATGTTATATAACAACTCTTTCAATTTTATAATAAAATCCAGAATTATCAGTCTATTTTCTGAACTTCACGAATCTACAATTCTTGTATTCTTCTCATAGAACTAGCACAACATTAACATAAAGCTCAAAGTTACTTAAGTAACTTCTTGCAAGTTATAATCCTTAATAAAGCCAATGACTACTAAATATCATCCCACTGTATGCATCAAATCATGATATTGGAAATTATTTCTACCTGTAATATGCATTGTTCTGTTTTTCTAAGATTTTTTTTTCTCTCAGACTTAGCCTTCTGCTCACATTTTCTCCATTTTAAATGATTGAAATGAGCTTACAGAATTATTCATTAAATTATTTATTCTAGTAACAGATTTACTTTAATCCAGTTATAAAATTAATATTCTTTTCATCTATTATGTATTAATTCATTTATTTCCAAAGAAGCTTAAGAACCAAATAGCAGCTTAGGAAAGAATGTAAAGATCTCTTCATGGGGATATATTTCTTCTTAGCTTTTAGTAAGTGTATAATATATTAAATATTTTAAATAGTCTCTATCCCACTCTTTTGGTGCATTCCTCAAAAGAGAAGACTGACTACTTAACATTCAAAGAAAAAGATAGCATTATATTCACTGATACAAAAAATGACAATTATATGAACAGAAAACAAGAAGGTTGTTATCTAAAAACAGTGAAGAAAGTCTAAAAAATATTCTTTCCTAGTGGTTTTAAAAGGAAGCTAAATAAGCCAATATTTTGACCTGAGACTTTTGAGTCCTGTTTGGGAGAAAATAAATTTCTATTATTTAAGTCACTCAGTCTATGGTATTATATTAAGGAAGTCTTAGAAAACTTATAAATCAAAAAGAATTTAAAAGATCAATTTGATTACTATTTTTTCTTATTCTAGAGTTATTAATTTCTTCTTTACTCATTATTATACACTTATTAGACACTTTAATGAATTTCTCTATTTCTTAGATTCTTTAGCAAATGTTAATACAGCATTTGGATAATGAATCTTTTAATCTTCCAGTGGGTATCCTGGAAGGGTAATTCCACACACAGCTGAAAGCCTCATTAGGTATGTGTCTCTGAAGATATCATTCACTAGACCCTCCAAGACTGTGCTATGGAGATGAAATTCATGTTCACTAGAAAGTCTATTCATGACTGGCTTCTGAAGGCAAGAGGATGGCAGAACACAGTGCTTTAAATTTGGTAAAATAATGGGAGTTGATCAATAGGCCAAATTATAAAGGTAAGTGTGCTGATTATTTATACAAGGTACATTATGTAATAATTTTGATGCTGGCAATTCAAACATGTTACAACAGGAGTGGTTAACACATGCAGGTAGCATTTAGAGATTGCTGTAGCTCTGGACTCTACACAATAGAGTTGACAATTTCTCAAGAATAGAAGCCACTTTATTTCAGAAGAACTAATGAAACAAGAATAGATGGCTTAGCAATCAAGACAGGAGTTACATCTATCTGTGAGATAATAGTCTTTGAAGATGAGTTTCGTGCTTTGAGTAAGAAAGCTTCATGACAGGAGATTCTTATGAATATTATCCTGGAAGAGTAATAAAGGGGAAAACAGTAGTGTCACTTGCTTTGGCTTCTTTTTGGAAACAATGAAATCAGTCATGTTATAAATAAGGAATGATTTCTCACTTTTCACAGTTTGATTTTTGTGAACTTAGATAAACACAGTCCACTTTTGTAAGAATATATTAAGTATTCCAAAAATAAACATTTTCTGAGTGTTAAGTGTTATAAGGAAATCTACACATCTTTCTTGAACTCACCTGTGATGTAAATCATCACTTGAGCAAAACATCTATGTTGTATACACTATTTGCTGTTTATTCACAGAGCAGCCTTCTCAGTAATAAGTTGAACTAAATGTATTGCAATGCTTGTGTCAAAGGAACAGTTAATTAGCATTCTAAATGTTCATTAAAATGTTGTATCTTTTATCTCACTTTGTTTCATCGTACAGACTTTGTATCATTTTATATCATTACATGAAGTAGATGTAAGACAATGTATTTTGAAGAAGAAAGATCACATTTAAATAACCATCACAGCATACTGTTAGAATTTTTCTACTATTTTTTATTGAAATCTTTATTTCTGCTTTTTTTTTTTTTTTACTATGGCTAATTTATAAACTGAAGTTGATTATAGTTATATTTATGGTCTGACTCATTATAGAGACCAAATGCCCAACACACACAACAGAAAAGCACAGAGGATTGTTTGGTCATGGATTCAGAGGATTCGATCCATAGTTAACTGGATCTAAAGAGGAATATACAGGCTTGAGTGTTAGTAGTGGACAGCTGCTCAAACAACACCAGCCCGGAGGGAGGGAGAGAAAAAGGAGAATCCACAGACAACAACAGAACCTTCTATTTAGGTTGTTGTTTTAGTTACCCTCTTTTCTACTTAAACCTCACATCCTAACAGTATACTCAGCTATACATCTATCAGATAATATCAGCCTGAGCAAGTGTGTAGTGCCCCCATGATCCAATCACTTTAAAGAGTCCCAAAGTGAACAAATGTGACTGCAAAATTAAAATATAATCCGTTGTCTATAGGTACAAACAGAATTGACTATTAATGGGTTTCAGTACTATTCACATAATCTGAAGGTATTGTGATGTATTTCCCCTGGGTAAGGAGTGTGTACTCTCCTCAACTCACATGCTCATATCAGTTATGAAACACTAACACTGAAACTTAATCTGTTTTGGGAACTGAAATGAGAAAAATAATGTGATACCAGTTTACTAGACACATTTGAAGTCATTAAATTTATTCAGGTTGGTACTGGGAAAGAGAAGATTCACACTTGTGTAACTCAAAATCATAGAAGTGATTTTTTTTTTTTTTGGTCTCAGTAAAGTTATTTAATAAGAAAATTCACTTGCTGCTACTTAGTTCATATTAGCTAATATAGAAATTAGAACTAAATGTTTTAGAAGAATGTACATGACTAATAAATGTATTAGAAAATACAGGAATGCAAAATCCTAAATGAACAGTGAAGAAAATGAGAAACAAACTGTTGGATACTTGAGCAATCCTCCATAGCAATCCTCCATAGGATTTAACACCAAAATTTTTCTGTGAAAGGAAATTGAAAGAAAAAAATAGGTTAAAGTGTTTTAAGGAAAATAGTTATACCATCAGGACCTTTCCATCCAGCACATTTTTAGGATATTTGCCATTTGATTTTGGTTTTGGTCAAGCATATTATGTATGGGTAGTACAGAGTAGTGGAGATAAGACACAGTTTTTAAATCTATCAGCTTTTAAACAAGCTAATAAAAACATCCATTGGTAATTTCTGCATATTATAGATTACATAAAGATTATTTTGAGAAGTATTTTAACAATATATGTGTATTTCATTTAATCAGTTAGAGTCATGAGAAAAACTAAGATTTCACAGATCAGTTGTAGTATAAGACTATACAGCATAGACTTAGTGTGAATCTCAGTAGAATAAAGTTTCCCAAGCATTCATTCTTTCTTGGTTCAGTACTATACGGAAAAAAAAAAAAAAAAAGAGTAACACATGAATTTTAGCTGATTTTTCCTACCTATCTTGGACTGAAGATTGTGATTTTATCTCTTCATGTGAGTTTCCAAGCTGGCAATGTCAGTCAGATTTCCATCTCCTGTGCACACAGCAATAAGCCAGTGTGTTATTAGGATCTATCTCCCTTTTTCTCTCCATGTACCCACTGTATTATCTATGTGTACCCTTTGTTCATACCATGGAGACATCCTTTGACATCGCATTTCAGCTCATTTATTATTCAGATATAAACAGCAATGTTGAGAGTGGAATCATTGCTCGAATGTTAGGATGTTAGGATTGTTGTACAAAGTCCTAAAACTTAAAGGGCTTTAAGACAAAACAAAAAATCCTGTCAAACATCTTACCACACTGACAGATGTCTCAAATCATGTTTACTACCACTTATTGCTCATTCTGAGTACTGGCATAGAGCAATCCATTTCATTTCATTCTATAAGACATCATTTATCCCTCTGCTTGTTAAATACCTCAAGACAAAATCAATAGTAAATGAAATTGTGTTTTCAAGCTTCAAACTTACACACTTTATTGATACAATTTAATAGAGGTAAACTGCAATGGAGGAAACAAGTGCAAAGTTTTCAGCTTATAAATGCATACCTTTATTGCCACTTGATAATACCTGTGTTCTTATGTGTCTGTGTCTGAATTTCTTCTTTTTATTAGAATGTCAGTCCTATTGGATTAGAGGATTATTCTAATGCATAGTGACTCTCTTCCACAAGTACCTGTCAATTACTTTACTTCTACATAAGGTCACATTCTGAACTATTGGGGTTTACAACTTCATTTTCATTATGATGAAAGAGAGGGATAGAATAGAACATATAACACCACGAAAAAGCTTTGAGTTTTTCCTTGCATTTTTTTCACAGATAATATAGAGCAAGTTCTATGGCAGGCATGTCTATTACTTTACAAATGTGGCAAAATGTATCCTTGACAAATGTCATGGGAGTGTACTGTAGAAATCAGTGTGGAAATTCCTCAGAAAATTAAGACTAAAAGTTCCATGTAAGCCAAGTTATTCCATTTCAGTATTTTCCTGAAAGAATTAATAGCATCATACTATCGTGATATATGCACATCCACGTCATAGTAGCACAGTGTTCAATAACTAAGTTTCTGAAATAACTCAAATGTCCATCAACCAATGAGCAGATAAGGAAAATATGTCTTTTTAATACTATTCACTTCTACTCCACTATAAAGAAGGATAAACTTCAGACACATATAGCTAAATGGATGTACGAAAGCGAAATAAATTACACACACATATAAATATTACATTGTTTCTCTGGTGTGAGAAACTGAAAGTCAAAAGGTATCATAGATATTATGAAATTGGAAGAAAACATTCAACTGAGAAAGTTCACAAGGAAAGAGAAGTCAAGGGAGGAAGAGAAAAGAAAAACACAGGAAAGAAAGATAAAATGAAAACAAAGCTCTTATAAGTAAGAAAAGGAAAGAGAAAGGAGAGGAGGGGAATTAGAAAAAAATATGAATCAACATGTATCACTCACAGTGAGTGTGATTAATACATATATCTAAATTGTATCAATAAATTATAAATATAATTTTTCTTACTACAATTTATAATTTGATAAGGTTATTTCTAAGGGTTGTTCAATTTCTTCAGTCAATTCACTGTTATTTCCTGGTTCATCAAAATAATGTTTTTCATCTTTATTGCTTTACTTTTGGTATCAGAATGTTTCTAAGCTTTCAATGTTCACCTCCATTTTAATTTATAAATTGAAATTATAAGAGAGTCAGACTTAATTATATCCTTTTTGCATTTCACCCCTATTGAACATCAAATCATGAATTGTTTGGAACTCCTGGAGATTTACAATTTCCCTTGATCTAATGTATTAAAAATGTATGCATAATCACACTTAAGATTTCATGGAGTGTAATTAATAATATGCATCTATATCTTCAAAACTCTCTCATAAATTAGCAATGAAGAAATCTCTACTGTGTTTATTGAGAAGTAAATGAAAGATTCATCTCTGGCACTGGAGTAAATACTTGGTTTCCTGAACCCATCCAGGAAACTTTAAGGAGACATCCAGACTTTGACTAATCCTGTTCATTCATAACAGAACAGAGGAGAATTCGGTAAGAAGTACTTATGACTATTCTTTGTACTATTTCTGTAAAGGTGCCTCTGATTTTTGATTCCTATATAATTTTAAATTAAGTTGTAAAAGCTCTAAACTATGTCCTAAAATAAGTGCCACATAAAGTATTGTAATTCCAACAGAAGGAGTGAACATAATTGCTTACTTAGATTAAACAGGGTTAGCATTTACGGTATGCAATTACACATTATAATGGACTTTTAAAAAGCTTGTAAGTTAGTAAATAAAAGAACATTTCTCTAAAAATAAAAATCAAGATGTATCACATACAGTTATAAATTCTTAAGGATGAGGATGATCCATAATGTATATCTAAAGTGTAACAATGAATTCAACTTGAAAATTTGTCATAAAAAAACTGGGGATTAGGATACATTAAGTTATTTTTACAAGTATATGCTTCTGTCTCATTCCTTTAATTTCTATTAAAACTACATTTGAGTATATATTAATGATATGATTAATAATTTTAGCTAAATTTAGAAACAACGATTTTATTGTGAGAGTATATACTTTATACTGTGTTATCTTTAAAATTTCAATTTGTGAATGGTTCACACCACTGAATATCAGTAAACTCAATGAGTAGGCTAGGAAAAAAAACAGAAAGAAGTTTATATTTAAATTCCAATGATCAATAATAACATGATGGAGGTGTGGGGTATGATTCAGTGCACAACACTTACCATCTTGGAGGTACTGGATTCAATCACCAATTTGGAGAATGAAGGTAGAATTTTTTCTATACCATAGTTTTATTGCATAAAAATTAATTTTATAAATTTCTACTTGTTAAAAGAAGTTATCCAAACATTTGAGTCATTTTGGACAGTTATTTAAAGAGTTGAACAATAAGAGCATTAAACTTTTAATAGTTAACTCACCTTTGCCTTTTTCTTTTAGAAATATTTGCCTGTATTTTTATAAAATTATTGATTAGTTGATTTTCCAGATTTCCCTTTGCCTTATATTTTTCACAGTATTCTTTTATTATATAAAATTTTGAAATGATAAAAGTATCAATTTTTGAAATTCAGTAAATTTTAGTTGAGAATAAGAATTAAGGTTTTATAAAATTAAAATTCAGAAAGTCATATCCAAAATTTTTAAACTCAGGAAAATTGCACTCTTAAATATTTTGCAAAAAGAATATATGTGCATTAAGAAGTTTTAATCCTTTCTGTCTATATGAAAAGTTGTAAATTAACTTTTTATTTTTTAAATTCTATTTTTATTAACTTATTTGTACATATTAATGGATTTATGATTACTTCAATGCATGCATAAATAATTCAGTAAACAAATCAGGTACTTTTTTTCCTTCATCTGCATAAATCACATAAAAATCTATTAATAATTACTGCACATGCAATTTGACTCTACTAGTTCACATGTAGGGGAGGGAAAACATATTGCTTGACTTTCTGAGTCTTATTTATTTCACTTAACCTAATTCCCTACATTTTCATCTATTTTTTTCTGAAAAAAGAAGAACTTCATTCCTATCTGTAGCCAAATAATGTTCCGTTGTTTGTATGCAGTACAATTTCTTTATCCATTAATGTGTGCTTACTTTGAATACATTACTTGAATTTGGTAAATTCTACCTGCAAAGAACTTGAGTGTCTCATAACTTTGCTAATGATAGAAGGAAAACTTGATCACCAAGTGTTTATAGCCTATATAATATAATTTAATAATATGATGTGTACAATAAAATAAATTTAAAAATAAAAATATTCAATACCATAATAAAAATATGGGAAAATGGAAATAAGTGAAATAAAAGTATTTTGTTTAAAACTAATAATGGAAGTAAAGTATATTAAAATGCATACAATGAAAATTATGCTACATTATTTATTTGCAAGTATCACTTATTATGAATCAATTAGCACTTTCTATAATGAATCAATAAGAAAAGGATGTACTATTCCTCAGAAGGACAAAAATTCAGAGTATCTCAAGCAAAAGTTGAGTATATTTTAACAACCTCCAAATATATTGCAGCATTTCATCTTTCTGATTCTTTCCTTGCTTATATCAGTTTATTGTATTTGGGAAGAGAAATTGAGATCTGGTCATAGAGGGAGGATTTTAGTTAAAACTTTTTTCCCCCAAGCCACTCATGTGTAGTAATGGGTGTTAATACTTGTAATTATAATGAATATTACATCTGTAAGGATCTCTATGACCTTCACTAGGAAACAAACAAAATAGGGCATCCAACTGATATTGCATCCCCTTAAATTCCTACTTCCAAGGATGAAAATAAGTTTTAATGAAGTGTATGTCTTTATACTTTATGTTAAAATTTCTTCATTCAATTCTATTCTCTTTAATGTTGTGCAGAAATTAAGGTGACTAAGAGATGGAAAGATGAGGAAGGAGTGGGACAGGAACAGAAAGAATAAAGAATAAAGGTGAATAATTATTACATGTAGCAACTCCCAATGACAGATACAACCATTTTGTGATACAAGTATGCAGTAATAAAAACAAAAATAAAATTACAAATACAAAAATAGAAATAAAAAAGTAAGATGAGAATCTCATATATATCCTGATGCAATAATGACCTAAATCTATGATGGACTGAATACTATATGGAAATTCATATCAAATGCATACAAATATTGTTCAAATAAGGAAAAAAGACAGTAATTAATATTTCTTTAATAGAGTCTGGTATGACCACAGCTTTTTGGATGAGTAAATTATTTAAAAATTTAAAATCATTTTACAGAATTCAGAACATATCTTTATAAAAATTAAACAATATCAAAAGTGATTAGGCATTTCTTCAACTTGTATAAAGGTTGTAGTATTTTAACTAAAAAATTTGACGAATATTTATTATGTTTCCAAATTCTAATATTAATAAATATATTCCTCAAAGGATTTTTTTCTGAGCATTTTCACTAAGTAAAAAACCAAATATATTTTGAATTTTGATCATCACGTCACTAATCAGATAAATGGCCCCTGATTGTGAAGAATATATATTTGGTAGATATGCATGGGATAGATTTCTATAATGTTAGGAGTTATATCAATGAACAAAACAAGAGTTAATAAAAACAGAATATTCTGAGTTTAAAACAAACAAGAGGTGGATCAGTGAACAATAAATGACACCACACTATGAAAATAAGCTAAAAGGAACAGAGCTGACAGGTACCAAGAAGTGGATTGTGAAATAGGATGACAAAACCAAAATATTCGTACTAATTTTTTCTCAGTAAGTGGTTCAGTGGTTTCAATTCAGTATTTTTTGTCTAAAAACATATACTTTTTTCTAATTTATATGCATTTCTCTAAATCATATAAATTGTAAATCTATATATGTTAAAAATATTTTTTGTTTATATCGGTCTACAAAGATCTATGTTCATTTTTCTGTATGTGAGTGTCTGTGTTTCAATGAATTGAATCAAAGACCTATCAGATAAAACATGAGCTCTTGCTTCAGCTGCATTCCCAATAATTTTTATTTGCAGTTATAAAAATTTCTATCATTCCTATCTCTTTCACCAGTACCAAACTAAAATCAAAGTAGATTCAAGAGGGCCAGGGAATTAGCTCAGTGGTTCCAGCGCCTGTCTTGCAACTGCTAGGACCCGGGTGCGATCCCTGGTAACGACACACCATACTGGGTGTGGAGACTCACGCCCAGCAGCAACCAGTATCATATATCACAGTGCTAGGAGTGGTGGCTCATGCCTGTCATCCCAGCACTTGGGAGGTACAGGCAGGAGGATTGCTGTGATGTGAGTTTGAGTCTAGCTCAGGGCCAGCCTGAACTGCAAAGCAAGAACCTGTAAAAAAAAAAGGGGGGGGGGATTAAACACCTAAGTATTAAAACTTAAACACTAAATCTGTTGCAAAACAGGTTAGGTAAAATTCTTCAAGATTTGACTGGCCTCCAGGACCATGCCAGAAGAGCTCCAAGGAACTGAGTTTAGCAACAGGCAGATCTGGCAATGGTGACTACACCACAGAATCTGCACTGGGGTTAGAGCTTACTGGCCTCCAGGCCCAAGGGAGAAGAGTGGCCAGGGACTGAGGTTAGCAGGTGAGAGTTTGACTTTCTCCACGACAACTGGAACACCACATGCAGTTGCCTTGTATTGCTGAGTAGGTGAGCCTGTTGGAACATCAGCCCCTACAATTGCAGCTGCACAGGGCCTACAGCCTACTGGCCTCCGAGCCAACTGCACAACTGAGCGAGAGAATCTGTACTGGTGAGCGGGTGGGCCCACTGAAACCTCAGGCAAGCCATTGTAGCAGTGCAGAAGCCAAAGCCTTTCTGCCTCTAAAGCAGACAGGAGAAGGTGTTTTGACTGTATTGATTGAATGCCTCATATGCTTTGCCAGAATTAGGGGATTTTCTTTAGGTCCCACTACAGACTGTAAAAAATAACCCAGGAAACACTGATATTTAAAAGTTCCTAACTATTAGGAGGAAAGTGACATGCAACAAACAGCGCCAGAAAACAAGGCAGGTCAGAGATGAGGAAACACTCAAAGTCTCAGATACAAAAATCCTTACCTCC
Organism: Petromus typicus; assembly: GCA_004026965.1. Taxonomy (NCBI): domain Eukaryota; kingdom Metazoa; phylum Chordata; class Mammalia; order Rodentia; family Petromuridae; genus Petromus; species Petromus typicus. The sequence continues at coordinate 3,093 of PVIR01023529.1, read as the reverse complement.
AGGTAACACAGGGGAAAGGGAAATAGAGAAGTTTGAAGGCCAGTCTCCAGGATCCTCGGAAATGGTAACCAAAACAGATCTAGTATAGTGGAAATCAGAACTGATCTCTGAGATGAAAGTGAAGATATTGGACACTGTCAACACAATGATTAATAAAGCTAAAGAAGAAATCGTGGAGTTGATAGAATCCAAGGTAGCAAAAGCAATGGAACCTTTTAAACCCCTACAAGCAGAAGTCCAGGAAATTAAGAAAGAAAATGAAAGTTTGCACAATAAAATGAATTTGGCAGAAGACCGAACTTCAGAACTAGAAGACAGGATCTCAAGCAATGAACTGGAAAGGTATAATCTATGGAAAAAAAGCAAGCAATAATGAAAAGCCAATCCAACAGCTTCTAGGTGATTCAAAGAAGAATAACATAATATTGATTGGAGTCACTGAGGAAGCAGGAGACAATGCTAAAGACACCAAAAAGCTATTCAAAGAGATAATGGCAGAAAATTTCACAGAAAAAGGGAAAGAATTGGACATACAAATATATGGAGCATACAGAACACCACATGCCTGCGACATGAAAAAACCTACACCTAGGCATATCTTCATAAAAGTCCCAGATATCCAAAAAAGAATGAAATGCTGAAAGCAGCCAGAAAAAAGAAAACAGTTACATACCAAAGGAAGCCTGTCATGATCACAGAGAACTTCTCAACTCAAACACTCAATGCAAGAAGAGCCTGGAGTAAAGTTTTTCAAGCCCTAAAGGAAAACAACTTCCAACCCAGACTAATGTATCCTGAAAAGCTATCCGTCAAAACTGATGAGGAAATAAGATACTTCCACGACAAAGAACCCCTGAAAAACTTCACAAATATGAAACCTGTGCTCCAAAACATTTTAAAGAATATCTTGGAGAAAAAGAAGGAAAGTTACAAATCCATAAGAGCTAACTGAGTCAACCCATGGGATCAAACAAGAAATTGATGAGAAAAGAGTAAAAGTAGAATAACACAGCCAAGAACAGGAAAACATGGCAGAACTATATTTACCCATATCAGTCATAACGATTAATGCCAATGGACTCAACGCGCCAATTAAGAGATACAGACTGGCAGAGTGGATGAAAAAATAAGATCCTACAATCTGCTACATACAAAAAACACTCCTAATTCAGAAAGAAATCCATGGACTAAAAGTAAAGGGATGGAAAACAATACTCCATGCGACAGGAAACAGCAAGAAAGCAGGAGTGGTGATTTTATTTGCAGACAAAATAGACTTCAAGCCAAAGCTGGTAAAGAGAGATAAAGATGGACACTATCTTTTAGTTCAGGGAAAAATCCAAGAGACAGAAATCACAATCTTAAATATCTATGCTTCAAATTCTAATGCACCCAACTATATCAAACAAATATTAACAGACTTGAAAAACCAGATAAACTCCAATACAATCATAGTAGGGGACCTCAATACCCCACTGTCACCAAGAGTCAGATCAACTGGACAAAAAGTCACTAAGGAAATCCTTGAGCTCAACCAGACTCTTCAGCAAATGCACTTCATAGATGCCTACAGAGTATTTCACCCCAAAAAGTAAGGATACGCATTCTTCTCAGCTGCTCATGGATCATTCTCCAAAATAGATCATGTGCTCATTCATAGAACAGGTTCAAGCAAATACAGAGGGATTGAAGTTATACCTTGTATACTGTTGGATCATAGTGCCCTGAAATTGGAGCTGAATAAAACAGGAAAGCCCAGGATCTTCACAAACACATGGAAACTGAACAACACTCTGGTGACCAACCAATGGGTCATAGAAGAAATTAGAGAAGAAATTGAGCAGTTCTTACAACTAAACGATAACCCCAGTACAACATATAGAAATTTATGGGACACAATGGAAGCAGTTCTACGAGGAAAATCATAGCAGTGAAAGCCTACATCCAGAAAATGGAGCAAGCTCAAATAAATAGCTTAATGATGAATCTCAAGCGACTAGAAATAGAAGAGCAAAACAAACCCAAAGCTCGCACTAGGCAAGAAATTATAAGGATCAGGGCAGAAATTAATGCGATAGAATCCAAGAGAACAATTCAAAGAACTAAATGAATCGAAAAGTTGGTTCTTTGAGAGGATAAACAAAATTGATAGACCCTTAGCCAACCTCATTAAACAAAGGAAGGAAAAGCCTCATATCTATGCTATTAGGAATGAGAACAGAGAAATTACTACCGACCCAGAGGAAGTGAAGAGGATAATCAACACCTACTTTGAAAATTTATACTTCAATAAAATGGAAAATGTAGAAGAAATAGGATAGATTTCTAGACACATACGAACTCCAAAAGCTGAATAAAGAAGATATAGAAATGTTAAATGCCCCAATAACAATCTGTGAAGTTGAAAATGTAATTAAAAACTTGCCAACAAAGAAAAGCCCTGGACCTGATGGCTTTACTCCTGAATTCTATAAAACTTTTAAAGAAGAGTTAGTGCCTCTACTTCTGAAACTCTTCAATGAAATTGAAAAGGAAGCAGTACTCCCAAACTCATTCCTGGAAGGAACCATTACCCTGATTCCAAAAGCAGAGAAAGACCCAACCAAAAAAGAGAACTTCAGGCCTATATGTCTAATGAATGTCAATGCAAAAATCCTCAATAAGATATTGGCAAACAGAATACAGAGAATTATCAGAATGATTATACACCCTGACCAAGTTGGATTCATCCCAGGGATGCAAGGATGGTTCAACATACCTAAATCAATCAATGTTATACACTATATTAACAGGCTTAAGGACAAAAATCATGTCGTCATCTCAATTGATGCAGAAAAAGTGTTTGACAAAATACAACACCCATTTATGTTCAAAACTCTACAGAAGATTGGAATAGATGGTCTGTATCTCAAACTAATGAAAGCTATCTATAAGAAACCTTCAGCCATTATCATACTAAATGGTCAAAAATTGAAACCTTTCACACTAAGATCAGGAACAAGACAAGGGTGTCCTCTCTCACCACTTCTGTTCAATATAGTTCTGGAAATATTAGCCATAGCAATTAGGCAAGAGAAAGAAATAAAAGGAATA
>PVIR01023528.1:0-26939 GCA_004026965.1 Petromus typicus | reverse complement strand
AACACTGTGGATAAAGCGAAAGGAGTCATGGTTGCCAGGACTCCTTTCAGGAGGAGGCATGGATGGGAGGGAAGGGAGGGAAGGCATGAATGCATAGGCAGAGCATAGAGGACATTTGGGGCAGGAAAACTCTCTAACACTGCACTGTGGGTACAGATCAGAATACACTGGTCCAAACCCACCGGACAGGTCCTAATGGGTCTGTCACTGACCTGTTCAACACCAAGAGTGATCCTACTATAGACTATACAGAGTTTGAATGGTCATGATGCATAGAAGATGTAGCACTATGAGGACGATATGAGAAAGAATATATGGGATATCTCTGTACTTGGTGCTCAGTTTTACTTGATCAGAAAACTGCTCTTAAATATAAAGTTAAATTAAAAAAACAAAGCAAATATATAGCAGAATTTAGTAACAGATATAGTAGCATCCTCATGGAATCATTTTGTTTATGAGTACAGCAGAGAGTCAGATTCTTCCTTAAATATCAGTGGACAAAAAATAGTTTCTATGATTAAAGGCTGCGAAAAAATGATCACTATTCTAACTAGCAGTCAATGTTTTAAGGAGTGGCATCCTATTATTTAACAGCCAGATCTTTGGAGTAAACCAATGACATACCATAGAGAAAATAACCTCCTATTCCTAAATAAAGCACCTTAGAAATGATTACTTTTAGTCAGATACAGGCTCGTTGGGGTCACCGTCATGGAGGACCACCCTCGTGTGATCAAAGGGCAGGATATTTTTGTATCTATTTTTGTTTTTATTTTCTTGCCTCTGGCCCTCTTTTCGGCTGTAGAGAAGTTTGCACTCCTGTTGTTGTAGTGTCTCAAATTCTTCCCAGAAGCCTTGTTTAACTTTATCTGTGGTCTCGGCTAATTTGCTCAATTCTCGAACCCGGCTTTCAATTTCAGCAGCATTGATACGAGTTGTGTTGAGGGGCTGCTTGAGTTGGAGTACTGTACCCAATGTTTCTACCATAGGATTCTTCTTATAATGTTCCACCAGATCTGTCAAAGAATCAAACCGTTCTCCTCCACCAACATCGTATTTCAGTTCCTGGCAGCGGATCATGACGTGGGTCACTTTAGATTTGCCGTCATTACTCTCCCCTTTGTCGTCACCTGTGCGGACAGAGAGAACAAAATCTCCAGGGTGGCTCTGGCTCTCTCGGACAAGAAAGCTACCATGTTTTCCCTTCTCGGTTAGTAATTTCTCTGCTTCTTTCCCAGAGAGGTGACCATGAAACCACCTTTCAGAGGTAGGATCTGCACAATTCAGTGGATATTTGAGCTCGATAACATCTCCATTCTTCTCTTTCAGCTGCCCATGATGTTCCATGTAGTACTGGACCAACTCAGCCAAAGTGGCAAACTTCTCCCCTCCGTACAGGTCGTAGTAGTCACCCGTGTTCTGAATCTTGATGTGGGTGACAGCTCCATTTCTTCTAACTGAAAGTGTGAAGTCTCCGGGGTTACTTTTACTGGGCCTTGCCAAAAAGCTGCCGTCAACTCCTCTGGTCAACAGTAGATTTTCTGCCTCCACACCAGTGATGTTTGGGTGAAACCACCTCCGCGATGTCATGTTCCTCCCGCTCTCCGGCTCCGCGACGGACCCGCTCCTTGCTCAGGCTCCGCTGGGCCCGGTCACATCGGGCTGGCCCGAGGGAGGCCCGCTCGAGACCGGACGGGGGGGCAGAGCCAGCCGGCCGCGCGCAGACCCCCCTCCAGGCCTGGGGATCCCGGAGACTGTGCAGCCGCCCCCCAACCCGGTTCGCTCCTCCTCCTTCCCCGCCCTCCCGCCCGAAATGATTACTTTTAAAAAAGTGTTTGTGTTTTCTTTTTTTAAAAAAAGTAGCTTCATATTAAATTTCCAAAACTCTTCTGAAACAATGTTGGATTTACATAAGACCCACTAGATAGCACAGAAACTACAGTGGTCCCTTCCTTTAGCTAATATGTTATATAATCATAATCATTTTACCAAAACTATGAAAGGAACACTGGTATAATCCTGCTAAGTAAAGGACAGACTTTATTTAAATTTTACCAGTTTTTCAACTAACAATCTTCTTCTCTTCCAGGACCCAATCCATGATACCATGTAGTACTTGGTTGTTAGGTTTCTTTATTACTCTCTCACCTGTCATTATTCCATAGATTTTTCACAATCTTAATTTTTTTCACAATCTTAATGATTCACTTAATTGTTAGTATATTTTTAGTTGGCTTCTTTGAAGGTTAATAATTTTATTACAGTGCAACACCTGGAGAATATGATCAATGTACACAGGTGGAAGTTTCTAGAAATAAACCCATGAGGACCTCACTGATTTTCTTCCCTTCAAGAATTTTATTAATGATTTTTAAAAGCCTATTTCTGCCATGAAAATTATATTGGAAGGTGATAAAGGTTTGAGAGTGTAACAAATATGTTGGATAATGGTCCAGAACCACAGAGACTGTGGTAGAGAAATCTAACAGAATAAAGTTTTGTAAGGGTGAACGTATTAACCAACATTCATGTGCTGGACACAAACTCCATAAATATACCACCTGTGGAGGTGGGATTTAACAGAGAGCATGCTAAAAATATGCCTCGGGCATTGAGGTTATCAGTGTTTCTTTTGTGAATAAAATAGGCACCCTAGAGCCTAATGGGATAAACCTGGACCTTAGGTTCAGTTCAGAAGCATAAATTCTCCATGTGAGAAAGATAAGGGTATTTCCAGGGACTCCTTGGTCCAAAATCAGATTACTAGTCTAAGATACCATGTGAGTACAATGAAATAAATTTCAAGGGCACGTGTGATATCACAAACTGCTGCCTTGGAAGGTGTGAAGATGATATGGGAAGGTGAGACCAGAGGAGAGATCAGACAGAATCCCTCAGGCTCACATCAGGAGAATCCAGAGGCCTTGGCTCATACTTCTGCGTGTCCCTGGGTTTGAAGCTAGTCTGGAATGAAGGAAAATGTGACAGATGGCAGATAAAAATGGCAGATACAATATGACCCATAGATGTCATTTGACAACCAAAACCTATCTGGCTCACTCTATCTGTGTAGACATAGCATATCTAGCTCACCAAAGCTGGCAGTCTCATTTATATCTCCATTGATCAGTCACATTTGAAGTATTGTGGTAAAAAACTCTGAACATCAAATCGCTAAAGCATTTCAAGGAAAATGAAGTAAGTGACCAGAGACTCTAAGCAACACTGTATGAGGACTGTGTTAAAAAAAAAAAAAAAAAAAACAGGGAATATTTTCCCTGGTAAAAAAGAGAAGGATCTGAATATCTGAAATGTTCTCTGTCTTGTGGAAGCATAATTAGACAGAGAAAGATGGGTAGGCACTACAGAAAGATACATTTCAGCTCCACGTGAAGAAGAGATTTTAATTCTTAGAGCTCTCTCAAAGTGGCATGGGCTACCTCGGGCTAACATACTCAAGTAGAAAGCGGGGTAAATACTTGGAAGAAACACTATCTGAAGACTGATATCAGGGTTTTAGGCTATGACACGTGGCTCCAAAAAAGACTTAGCTCCTACTAACTGGCCACTAGCATAGTGTTTCCTGGGGAACATTGTGTCAGAGGAAACCTGACTTTCTCCAACCCAGTGTTTAGCATCTCGAATAACCATGGCTGAATGTAATGTGGCTTCACGTTGCTGAGCCCAGCAAGCTGTGGGGAAACAATGAAGATTCCTTTCTCTTTCATTCAGGCTCCTCTGGGATCCCATTCAGGTCTCTGACCACAGATTCTGACTTAAAAGTGCAGGTTGTGGAATTCTTCCCAATCTTTGTGAGTTTTAACTCTGCAGCCTTAAACTTTCTCATATGCCTATTAAATTAACTTCATCTTTTATTTGTTTCCCTTTTTAGGCATTTTAAAATTTGCAAAGCCAAGCTGCTGTTTTCCTATCACTGTTTTATTTTAATGCTGCTATTACTCAGTTGTACATATTGGCAGTGATCTATCCCAATGTCTATTTTGCCCATAAGACCAGAAGGTGTGCCGGAATTTGGAAGCCTACATGGTGATAGAATGGTCTGTACTGAGTGAGCAGTTTGATTTAGCAGTCTTCACAGTCCTGACTGCATATCACAATCATCTATGGACCTTTAAAAATGTCAGGCTGCTAAGGTCCACGTCACGCATCCACGGGGCATGATGATGACACTGTATGTTTAACAGGCTCCTTTGCAGCCAGATGTGAAGCTGTGATTTGGAATCACAAGGTAGATGATCCCTGCCTTCACCGTTCTTGGATGCTTTCTACCTTTCCTGTCATCTACTATGACGAGATATTTGCCTTCCCTGAAGTACAAAGGCCACAAAGTAAGCACTTCAATGTCAACCTCATCAGCACCCCCCCCACCACAGTAAACTGTAGGTCAGAGGACAGTATGCACATTAGAGCCATGGATATTTTGATAAACATCTCTAGTGGAAACAACATTGAGGTCACCACGTCTTCATGTCACTAAATTGTCACACAACATTATTTGTCAATTGGGCATATATAAAAGCTTATCTTTCAGCCAGCCAATCAGGAGGTTAAACAGATAAGGCCCCTACTGATGCTAGACTGAAAATTGAGAAGAGGATTTCAACCTGTGGCTGTTCTCATCCCAGCAAACTCCACATCAGCCCTGGCATTTTGACAGTATTTGAATCTTTGCCCATTAGTAGTATAGGAAAATGGGTGCATCAGCATAGAGCTATGTTGACATCACAGCTGGTCATGAGTTTAAGACTTGCCGAAGTCGATTCTATAGTCATTCGTTTCCATGCCTCTCTTATAAAATTGACTCCAAAGACCATTCAGGTGACATCTACTCGCCATCTCAACCTTGTCTCCCCCTTCAGTGAATGTAATTCCAATGATGACTGCGTAACTGACAATTTTAAGCAGGCAGATCTTGAACTTTCCGCATAAAATAGGGATCTAACTTTTTAGAAAGTTATCTGTAAGAATGAAATGTTTTCTCAGTCTCACATTAATGCAAAGATAGGCAGCTGAGCGATGGGCCTACTGCTGTTGAATCTTGATAGGAGAAATGTCAGGAGGTTTGGAAAAGAATAAGAAAAACCTGATGTAAAGCTGGGCCTCAGTACTTTTAGTGAATCACAGGATATTTATAACCCATCCCTGGTTGACATGTGTGCAGCAGGCTTATTTTGGCAGAACAGAGATGACGCCCTCCTCTGTGGACTTCCAGTGTCTGGCAAAACAAATTCAAAAGAGGAACCTTAACTCACAAATCAAAGATGAGAAAAACATTGCTTTGAAACATTTCCTTGAGATGACTAGGCTTTCTCAACAATCACCTGTCAAAAATTAAAGTCGCTTTGGGACAGTGAGTGACACGATTCACAGCCAAGAACACTGTATTTCACAGCTGCCAGCTCCAGAGCGGGCCCCTCTAACCGTGACCTCTTAGTCCTGTCTCTTTATAACATGGATCAAACAGAATGTACAGCTCCACTCCTTCTCCAGAATACTGTGTACACAAAAATCTCTTTGCAGGCTATGCTTCTAGAGGTGAGCCAGAGAGTTGAAGTGTCTCTAGATGATGGGAAATTAATCATAAAATGGCAAAAGTAAAAAGAGTGAAGTCTGTGGTAGAAGCTAGAGTACTTCCCATGATCCATGGAAGCAAGAAGGTGAGGTAAACACGGAATTTTTACTGAATTCTAAATACTTTCAAGTGCGCAAGAATTTGGATTTTCATTAGTTTCTGATGAGCTGCTGGCTAATTTTTAAATGAAAAAGTTAATATTTTTCACAGCAAGATTCTTGAAAATATAAGCAAGAGATTCGAGCAAAGGAAGAGTTGGGAAAGTAAAAAGAAAAATAACAGAAGGTAGGGATGGAAAAAGAGAGGAGTGTTTTCTACATCCATACTGTATTTGTACCTTGTGCACTATATTTGGTACATTGTGCATTATATTTTTTATGTATAGCAACTTCATTAAAAACATCATTAGAAAATAACTTCCTTTTCTCAGAAAATCACATTTAACATCAAAATACGTTTTTAGTTTCACTACTCCATCCTGAGTTCCACTAATGATTAATCTTCTACAGTACTACAATACATTGAGCACTGTGGATCCTCAAAACACTGGAAGCAGATTCAGTGCTGTTTTATTTTTATTTTATGTATTTATTTCAGCTTTTGAGGATTCTATAAACGTGGGTTTGGGATTGTGTTCTGTCCCCATAGCTCAAGTCCTTATATTGAAGCTTTAAGTCCCAATGTGACTATATATGAGATAGACTGTAAGGAAAGCAGTAGATCCATTGAGCTCATAAGGCCCTAATCTGATAGAACTGGTGTCCTCATTGCACAGGGAAGGCCTTAAGAGCATGAGCAGAAGGCAACCATCCGCAAGCCAGGAACTGGCTTCCCCAGAGACCAGCCCTGCCGGACTTGGTCATGGATTTCCACTCTCCAGAACTTCAGAAAATCAACTGATGTTGTCTAAGTAACCTGTCTGCAGTATGCTTCAGTGGCAGCCCCAGCTGGCTGAGACAACAGTAAGTTTCTCTCCCACCCCTGTCTCTTTCTCAAATGATGAGACCCTTCTCTACCTTTAAATTAATGGGTAGAATATTATCGGATGGTTTCCTTTGACACACCTGACTAATAGATCCGTTTGTAATACAATGGACATGAACAGGCTGTACTCAGATCTGTCCTGTAGGCCAGCCATGGAGGGCCTCAAATACCTATCCTGTTTTCATCTCACACTGTGGCACATGTCAGTTTTTGAATCTTTAAAAAAGCAAGGCTAACATAGCTTGTTTTCTGCCAGGTTATCAACAGTGGTTGAACCTGTTTAATGTACTCTCCACTAACATCAGCTCCTTGTATTCCTGGACTCAGTAGGATCTAAGTAAGACACTGGGCATGGTGGTGCACACCTATAATGTCAGCACTGTGGGAGGCTGAGATGAGAGGATGGCAAGTTCAAGCCCAGTCTGGGCAATTTAAAAACTTAGTAAGACTAGGGGCTGGGGATTTAGCTCAGTGGTTCCGGCACCTGTCTTGCAAGCACAAGGGCCCAGGTTCAATCCCCAAATTAACCACATACAACACTGGGTATGGAGACATACCCAGCAGCAACCAGTATCACATAGCACAGTGCCAGGTATGGTGGCTCACGCCTGTAATCCCAGCACTCGGGATACAGAGGCAGGAGGATTGCTGTAATGTGAGTTTGAGGCTGAGCTCAGGGACAGCCTGAACTACAAAGTGAGACCCTGCCTCAAAAAAAAAAAAAAAAAAAACCCAAAGCAAAAAACCTTAGTAAGACTGAACTACAGCAGGTGGGGCACTGGTAATGTAGCTCAGTGGCGGTAAGGAAGGATGAAGACTAAGTCAAAGACAACCTTTTTTATTTTTATATAGGAGAAGCACATGGGTTTTGATTTTTTTTTTCCTTTTCAGGAGTCATTTTCCTTTATTTTCTAGTTTCTGGTTATGTTCTGCAACTTGAGATTGCCAAAAGAATTAATTTCCAGTTAGCATTTTGCATTTCATGACTGACCAATTCTCCATAATTTCACAGTAAAAAATTGACTTCAGATAAGTTGATATCCAGATGAAAAACCATTTTGTTACAAAGCAGACATGGAGCCCCCTTTCTTAAGTCTGAATTTTTCCAGTGGACACGTATGTGAACTATCTGGAAAGGGCTTAACCTGGTGAACAGCACTCTGGTGAGGACGAGGCTTCTGGGGCCTCCCAACCCATGGACACCTGGAATGGTCACTGTTCAGACCTCAAAACCAAAAAACGTTGTTCCTCAGTTCTCTCTTCTTCTCCAGCAAGGGAAGAGCACCGGTCTTACTCCACAGGATGGAAAGGTGCGCAGAGCAGTCATTTATTTTTTTGGACATCACTGTTGCAGAAATCTTCTTTTTGTCACATCCCTATGACTGCTCAATGGTCCTGAATAGGAAGGAAATGTCTTTCCTCCATTAATTCTTTTCTGAAAGATGATTTACAGTATGTTTTATCCTTTAACAGTGTTAAGAAAACCTTATTCCAAAGCTGTATGTTAGAACATTTGACATATTGAAGAATAATAAAATATCTGTAATTTAAAATTTCACTTTCTTCCTACAGAGCAGCTTCCATAGTGTCTCACATGCACCAGGACAAAGAAAACTTCTCCGAAGATCCTGATGAAGCTGGTGCCCTTTTACCATCTCTGGACCACAGTTGTATATCAGGATGTAGATCTCCTTTCTGTGAGAGAAAAACCCATCAAGACAGGTCATTGAGTCCAGTGCTTCAAGGATCAAGAAACAGAACTTTGTACTTAGTCTGAAGTCAACTGGAGGAATAAGCACTTAGCTCGGTGGCTGTGCCCGCTCGGAGGGGCCACACTCCATACAGAGCACAGTTTACTGCAGCAGGGCAGAGGCTCAGGAGGCAGCACGCAGAAGATGTGAGCTCAGTTTTGGCTGGTGCTGATTCCAGTGTTTGAGGCATGTTGGCTTGTTTGTTGCATACAATAGTAGTTAGAAGACAGAGGTGGTGAAAAACAAAGACCGCTTGTTTATTTTCCATCTCTTGTCACAATTTGACTTCTGAGAGTTCAAGCTGGAATTTTTAAAGTGTCATTTAAAATTCCTGGTGGTTTTCAATTGGCACCAATCTGAGACATCCCTGATAATCTTTTATACTTTCGTTAAAGCTACGATGATGCCTTCACAGCTACTTCTATGGCCAAACCATCTGCTAGATTACAAAGTAGATCATGAATCCAGAGGACGTGACACTGAGTTCACACACAACTGAAAATTTCAAATTCAACTTTAGCACTATGTTCTTCTAAGACAGCTTACTAGAACCTATGCAAACATTTTTTTGTCGGTGCTGGGGATTAAACTCAGACCCTTGCACTTACCAGGCAGGCACGGAACCACTGGGCATGGAACCCCAGCCACCTCTGCATTATTTAATTGTTCAGACTATTTTAAAAGCTGTTCAGTGATCCAGAGTGCAACCGTTCTGATTGTTGACTTCTCACAGATATCAGTAACCTATGCAGAATCTAATGAATTTTTCCATCTGATATACTGAAATTATTGGAAAAGCCCAGGATTAGAACAGGGTTAACTACCTGTAGAGGTTATTTTTTTCTACTGCCTTTTCTCATGTCACCAAATAATGTCACATTAACTAGAAGGGTGCAATCTGTTTGCTCCAGCAAGTCTTTAATCTGTAGTACTTTGTGGCAAGATAATTCTGCTAACTTTGCCCTGAATAATTTCTGTGAGCTCACTTAGCACAACCATAATTCTCTCCCCATCTGACTGAAGAATGTTCAGACTCCCTTAATCATTCCAGGCTGCATTTTTCCAGTACAGCAGCAATGTGGCTGTAACTCTTGCTCTTGCCTCTTGACTTGAGTTCATCACAGTCAAAACAATGACCACCTTCCATGGAGCAAATCATGTTATGGAGCTTAATGCTCAACTCTCTTGCTTGGTTACATGTATATATGTGAGATACATGTAGATATATATGTATATTTATATTTTCACAAGTAGTGTTGAAACTGCATTTTAAGAGCAGTGACCTAACGCTAATAAATTAATGAGTGGTAAACTTGGGACCAGATTCTTAGGTTTCCAAAATCTATTTTAATTAGATTCATAAAGTAATTCCTTGGGTTAGCTAAGGCCTTTGCTTATTAACATAAATCACTTTAAATTTATTAAGTAGACTAATTTGAAACATTTTGATTACTAGTGATTTTTATAACCCACATCAAACAAGTTTAGAACGAAATGGGAATTTATTGGCTCTCATGTGGGTGGGAGGCATCGGGGAGTGGCTGGGTGCAGGCAGCCGGGGACCAGCGGCTCTTGTCCTCTCAGGCACGTCTTTCTGCCCAGCCCTGCACAGATATCTCTCTGCACATCCGCTACCTCCCCACGCCCACACCCAGACACACTCCTTCTCGGGGTGGGAAGCCAAGACTGCAGCAGTGCCCTCATCTTCCTGGCATCTCCTGCCCATCTCGGGGCTCATCAGTTGTGTCTGAATGGGTGGGTCCTCTCTCATTCTGCTTCCCCCAAGCTGCCCCATATGTGGAGTTATGAAGAGAGAAGCTTCACCCCAAAACCGCCAGTTTTCCCGGGTGGAGGGGGCAGCATGACCTTGCACACGAAACTTTCATGAGATGATTGCCTTTCAAGTTTCCTAACTTTTGGAGGTTCTCCTTGTGTGATTAACAACTCAAATATTCATAGGGACAGAAACACAGTTGCTGTACCCCTCACTTGGATCAGAATTAGTGATTTGCATATGTTCTCCCTCACGGCTTTATGTCACACTGCCCCTAGCACAACACTTGACACCCAGATGTTCAGCTCTATTTTGGGAAGCGCAAGGACACTTCTCCACTTTTTGCCTGCATGCCACTGCTTCCCTGCAGATGTTTAATGCTCCCTCACGTGCCATCCGCAAGTCTATAATTTAGTGTAGTGGCTTGTGAAATAAAGCATTTGACATTATTATCCCTGTATAATAGTATATTAAGGTGATAAGAATTCTGTGGTTTTCTAGGGGAAGATATCTTTCTAGGAGAAATGCATTGACATTTCTTCTGTCATGGAGTTGCTCAGCCACAGTAGCCCCAGCCCCAGGTCTCACTGGGCTCTGCAGTTCCTAAGTGATGTCAGCTTCCCAGCAAGGGGTCTGAGAAACCGCAGCAAAGCAAGACAGAGTCTCAGAAAGGGCGCAGTTCATGAAGGAATAGAGATGAAAAGCCATCGAAATATTTGTTAAATGTTAAAAATCAGAAAATGTTTGCTGATCTAATTGATAACTCCTACTGTATTTAGATTTGTCTCTCCATTGCTCTTATTCATAACTAATTCTTAGCAAATGTCTCCTAGGTGTAAGGCTTGTATCTGCAGTGGACAAGACCCTTCCTGCATGTGTTTACCTTGCGCTGGACCTGCGTTTACCTCTGAACCTCCAGCTGAGTCCCAGCCACGCCCAGGAGCTTGGTCCTCTGCATGCTCCTCCTTTCCAAGGCCTACTTCAATCCTGATTTGAAGGAGAACTCTTTATCTTTATGCACAAAGTCCAGTGACCCACAGGTAGCTCTTATCCTCCCTGAGAGTTTCTCCAGGCAGGACAGGGAGGGAGAGAAGGCTGCTCTGCTTGGAAAGGGTCTGCTGAGTTTTGTTTATTTTGCAGATAAGGAATGTGTATGTGGGAAGTGAGAGAGGACAGTCTGTAACTAATACATTCTTTAACTGTAGGTTTATTTTTTTAAGTATTTTTCTATGTTTCAGAGACAGAAGAGGAGGAAGGAAGAGGAGGAGGGGAAACTATAGGAGCTGATAAGAGAACTAATCTCACTGAAATGAGAACAAGGAGAGATTTCCAATTCCATGTTGTGGTTCTCCACATGTCTCTCATCTCATGTCACACCTGAGCCTACGTGCTCCTCCCTGTCCCGGGCAACTGTCACAAAGAGTATGTGCTATACATTCCACCTATCACTCTCTGTCTCTGAAAGACAGGTTGTGATTCTAGAAAAGCACGTGGAGGGGAAGCAATGATGAATGTTATCATAATTGACTAATAAGAGAAAATTTAGTAAAAATAGCCAAACAACTGAAAAAATGCAAAAGGAGTTGTGGGAATTAACCAGTGAAACACTCATAATCATAGTCCAGGTTCGGGGTCTTGAACATTCTCTCAAACTGTTGGAGCTTAATCTAAGAGTTCCACTTGGTTTTCTCACCAAGGCTTCTTCTCCAGATAATCCAAAAGAGAGCAAATCAACAACTGGCTGTCAGGTGCAGCAACACCATCTTCAGGTTTCGTTCCTTGAAGTCCATAGACATTTCTTTCCATGTACATCAGAAATCCTTCAGATTCTTATAGAAAGCAAGTCTTTATTGGAAAGAAGTCCGTGCTAAAGTTAGTTAAAGGTGAAACCAGAACTGTCTTGGAATTGATGCTAATGCAGTACAAGGAGACCATGTTTATTTTCCAATAAATTGCAGAAACTCTTGAGGCTCAGGATGTAGCAACACTGTCAGCAGCCAAGCCTCCCAGAATCTATCAGAGAGTCAATGGTGTTAGTGAAGAACTCACTCAGGCACCAGAAATCTTTCACAGGAAACCCTTGGAGGATTATAACTGGAAGTCTTGAATGGTAGTTTAGCTGCAGGCATCTAGGTCTGGGACAAGAGGCAGTTGGGAAGATTGTGTAGTGTCCTTGCCCAGAGTTTCATTGTTAGATTTTTTTCAGTGTCTTTGTATTTTGTTTGTTTGTTTGTTTTTTGTTTTAGGTTTTTGAGACAGGGTTTCACTTTGTGGTTCAGGCTGGCCCTGAGCTCAGCCTCAAACTCACATCACAGCAATCCTCCTGCCTCTGCCTCCCGAGTGCTGGGATTACAGGCGTGAGCACCCGGCACTGTGGCATGTGGTACTGGTTGCTGCTGGGTGTGAGTCTCCATACCCAGTATTGTATGTGGTTACTGAGGATCAAACCTGGGTCCCTGAGCTTGCCAAGACAGGCACAGGAACCACTGAGCTATATCCCTGGCCCCCAGTGTCTTTGTATTTTTGAGAGTTGTTTCATTCCAACTGAGGCAACTTAAAATTTCTATCTGAAATGTGCTTTCATCTTCAGGTACATCAGCATCATTTTAAAATTCATTTAGTTTAAGAACATTCAAATGTGAAAATCAATGTATATGCAAACTTTAGTATTAGGCAAATCTCTTGGAGGAAGTCTGGTTTCATCTGTATTATGTGGCAAATAACCACTATCACTAAAAAAAGTAGTGAATATTCAAATTAATCTACTTGAAATCAGATTTATTTTTTTTCCAGGATGTTCTGGAAATGAAACTGTTCACATTTGAGCAATGAGAGAGAAGGGATTTGAAAGGAGTGTTCCAGTGATTTAACTTAATTTCATGTACTTTTAAATTTACATTGAACATTAGAGAATTCTTCAGGCAAATACTAGCTATTAGTCTGTCACTTACAGTTAGATCCAGTATGCTTAAATCTTCAAACCAAGGGCTGAAGATTTAGCTCAGTGGTTCCAGTACCTGTCTTGTAAGTGCAAGGACCAGGTTTGATCCCCGGTAACCACATACAACAATACTGGGTGTGGAGACTCACATCCCCAGAAATCAGTACCACATACCACAGTGCCAGGTGTGGTGGCTCACACCTGTAATCCCAGCACTCAGGAGGCAGAGGCAGGAGGATTGCTTAGTTTGAGGTTGGGTTCAGGACCAGCTTGAACTACAAAGTGAGACCCTGTCTCACATAAGTAAATAATAAATAAAAATATTCAAACCAGATTGTGATTATATGACCAGACATAAAATACAGCAGTCATTCTTTATAAAGAAGTTTTTTTTTTTTTTAGAGGAGCATGGATTATTTATTTATTTTTTTCTTTCAACTTATTGGCACATTTTAGGTGTTCATTATGACCACATTCATCTTTGGGGATTTATACCTGTACATAATATTTCTTGGTTTATTAAGAAGTTCTAATAGCCAGTCCCCAATTCTTCTGTTTTTCAGGGCACGAATGACCAGGTATTAATGTCCAGCTTTGCTGGTTGAGCTTTGTGAGCAGAAGTCTACAGGCTCTCAGGCATTGAAGAAGGGTGGTTTGGGGAGTTGGATATGGAGCTTGTACAACATCTGTCATGGGCTGAACCAGTGCTAGGATTCAATTTCTTCCCTCTGAAACCTACCTGCGGTAACAGCTTGCTTTGAAAAGGGTCAACTCCAAGTGAACCTTTTCCATTCTCCTATGCTCTATCCCATCTTCTTCTTTCCTTCTTATCAGATTTATTTAGGAATCTCTTCCCCATGAGGTTGTGTGTTCAGGGGATGAGATCCAGTTCTAACGCAGGGCATGCCTGGCTGGAGGAGCATGAGTATCAGCCCTCGCTGGCGTTTGGTTTGGTAATGGGCATCTGACTCAGTTGTGACCAGTGATGTAGGGGCAGAGTGTGCTGTTGTGGACAGAGAGGTGAGCAGGTGAGACAGCTGTGATGCCCGGCTCTGCTGCAGCTCTGTTGGTACCAGCCTAAAGAGAAGGCCCATAGAAGAGGTTTAAGTAAATGCAAAGGGATTGAAGTTATCCCTTGTATTCTGTCAGACCACAGTACTCTGAAATTGGAGCTGAATAGCAAAAGAAAGCCCAGGACCCTCACAAACACATGGAAACTGAACAACACTCTGCTGACCAACCAATGGGTCACAGAAGAAATTGAACAGTTCTTACCACTAAACTAAACCCCAACACAATATATAGAAATTTATGGGACACAATGAAAGCAATCCTACAAGGAAAATTCATAGCAGTGAAGGCCTACAACCAGAAAATGGAGCAAGCTCAAATAAACAATTTAATGCTGAACCTCAAGCAACTAGAAATAGAGGAGCAAAACAAACTGAAAGCTCACAATAGGCAAGAAATTATAAGGATCAGGGCAGAAATTAATGCAATAGAAACCAAGAGAACGGTTCAAAAAATCAATGAATCGAAAAGCTGGTTCTTTGAGAGGATAAACAAAATTGATAGACCCTTAGTCAACCTTATTAAACAAAGGAAGGAACAGGCTCATATCTACGCTATTAGGAATGAGAATGAAGAAATTACTACAGACCCAGAGGAAGTCCAGAGGATAATAAACACCTGCTTTGAAAATTTATACTTTAATACAATAGAAAATGTAGAAGAAATGCATAGATTTCTAGACACATATGAACTTCCAAAGCTGAATAAAGAAGATATAGAAATGTTAAATACCCCAATATCAGTCTGTGAAATTGAAAATGTAATTAAAAACCTACCAACAAAGAAGAGCCCTGGGCCTGATGGCTTTACTGCTGAATTCTATAAAACTTTTAAAGAAGAAGAAGAAGAAAAAAAAAAAAAGAAAAGAAAAGAAAGAGAAGGCCCTACTGGATTAAAAGGAAGCTAGCTTCTCAATGACCACATGAAGCCACCAAATCACTACCTCTAGATTTTTCTAATGAGGTAATAAATTTCCCTGATGTTAACACCACCCAATTTCTCACTACCCGCCAAATGGACCATAACTGATAAAATGGTCCAAGGGGATTTGGAGCCTGTTGCTGAAACAGCTTTTTAGTGCAGGAACTCACAATAATGTAGGCTTTAACTCTTCTGTCAGCGATGAAGCTGTGTATGATGGGGTAAATTGAGTATGTGCCATTTTAAAGCAAGCATCAAAGTGAGTCTGTGTGGTCTGAGGTGACCCAGCAAACTTCTGTGTCACTTCTTAAACAGGGCTGAAAAAGCCTCTGTTTCTCAGGAATGTTTTCAGGATCCATTCAGTTATATAGTTTAAAAGTACTTGTGGGAGAAAGATGCATTGTGAATTCGAATGATAGCCTTCCTGACATGTCCTTAAATCCACATGGGAATAAAAGCTTCTGACATTTCTGTCTCCCTGAGTCTGCAGAAGCTCGTATGCTATTGCAGTTTCAGTGGTATTGAAGAGAAAAATATTTAATGGTGTCATAGAGAAAATAATTTCAGAGATTTGTTTCCCAGGTCCATTTCCATTTCACGGAGACCAAATAATCATAAAAAAGTAACACACAAAGTACATAGAACTAGATTTGACAGGTTAGCATGGTGCTTACTCTGTGACATGCAAAAATCAACAGAATGTGGGGGTTTTTTTGTTTTGTTTTGTTTTGTTTTTGAGACAGGGTCTCGCTTTGTAGTTCAGGCTGGCCCTGAGCTCAGCCTCCACATCACAGCAATCCTCCTGCCTCTGCCTCCCGAGTGCTGGGATTACAGGTGTGAGCCACCACTTACGCACTGTGGTATGTGGTACTGGTTGCTGCTGGGTGTGAGTCTTCACACCCAGTATTGTATATGGTTACTGCAGATTGAACCTGGGCCCTTGTGCTTGCAAGACAGGTGCCGGAACCACTGAGCTAAATCCCCAGCCCAACACAATGGTTTTTAAAAGCCAGTGTGAAGATGTGAGTCAGTTAAGAGAAGAAACATACCGTTTTGTGATTAAAAGTCCTAAAACCAAAATATGCTGAATTTTCCTGAGTAAAAGAAAGTGCAACCAAAATGGAATATTATATAGTGGGAAAAATGAGCAAACCTGGTGTTCATCCATTCCCATAAATGAATAACACGCATAAAACAACAGAGAAGGGACATGTTGTAGAAGCATGTATATGATACAATTGTGTTAATGTAAGTAGAGAATAATATAAAATGAGATTATTCTTTGAGATCTGCACATTGATAGCAAGTATAGAGAAACTCATGCTGCCAACAGTAATGGCTTTTAGGATGAGTATATGCATAAGTATTAGGAAATGTGATCAAGGATGAAGCACATATTATATAGGGAATATTTTATTTCCCAAAATGAATAATGTACCCACAGGTCTTCACTGTTATTTCTGTAGATTTTTTGTTTGTTTGTTTTTTTGGTTTTTTTGAGACAGGGTCTCGCTTTGTGGTTCAGGCTGGCTCTGAGCTCAGCCTCTAACTCACATCACAGCAATCCTCCTGCCTCTGCCTCCTGAGTGCTGGGATTACAGGCATGAGCCACCACGCCCGGCACTGTGGTATATGGTACTGGTTGCTGCTGGGTGTAAGTCTCCACGCCCAGTATGGTATGTGGTTACCGGGGAATCGAACCCAGGCCCTTGTACTTGCAAGACAGGCGCCAGGACCACTGAGCTAACTCCCCGGCCCCTGTAGATTTTTTTAAACCTTAAATTTAAAATATTTAATACAGAAAATAGAAATCTCACTTCTCCCCTCAATGGATGATATAATAGTGTTGACACTCTCTACCCTGTGAGCCTGAGACTCACTGTAGATCTAGAAACCTCTAGGTTGCCCATTGACAGCATTGTTCTCTACACGCAGGCGCTCTGGATGCTGGTGTAAGAGACCTAGACAAGGCAGTGAGTTAACCACGGTCTGTGGCTGGTTTACTGGTGCTCTGCTAATGACTAGTCAGTCCTCTGGCAAGCAAGGTACACTGCATGGGCCCTCTGCCCCAGTAAGGTAGCTGTGATGATTCATTTTACAGGTTAACTTATCAGAGGATGCTCAGATCTCTGGTTAAACATGGTTTCTGGGTTTCTAGGTGTGCCTGCCAGGAGGCTTCTGGAAGAGATTAGCATTTGAGTGATGAGCTGAGCAGAGCACATAGCCCTCCCCAATGAGGGTGGGTGGCAGTCAGTCTCCTAAGGGGCCCACTGTTCCCCAGACCTCTCTGTCTCTCTCTGCCTCTGGCTCTGTTACTCTGTCTGCCTCCCTCTCTCTGTGTCTCTCTCTGTCTATGTGTCTCTCTGTGTCTCTCCCTATATGTCTCTCTGTGTGTCTCTCTCTATGTGTCTCTCTGTGTGTCTCTCTCTGTCTATGTGTCTCTCTGTGTGTCTCTCTCTATGTGTCTCCCTGTATCTCTGTCTGTCTCTCTGTCTCTCTATCTAAGATTCTGGTCCTCTACTCTTAGACTAGGACTTCATCCTAGAATTTCCACCTTGCAAATGGCAGATCATGGGGAGTTTCAGCTTCTGTAACCCTGTGAGTAGATTCCTTATAGCAAATTATATATATGCTGCTCTAGCAAACCTTCAATAACTAAAATAATTTTATCTTCTGCTACTTTGGCATACTGTCCCACTGCCATGTTACAGTAACTTTTCACTATGTAGTTTTTTTGTGGCACTTGATGTAGTTATATTTGTATTATCAGTATGATTATTTGATTAATATCTGGCTTCAAATCAGGACTACAAACTCCAAAAGGCAGAGAATGTCAGTTTTACTCACTCCTGTATTCGCAGAGCTTAGAAAAATGTCTATCAAGCATTTAGTAGATATTGGTTAAATGGATTGAATAGAATAAAATAGGATCATGTCTTATTTTTTCTTCAACATATCCTATTGACATTGAAACCATCTCAAATTTCCCTTAGTGACATAAAAAAAATCATTTACTGTCTTCCTTTCCATCCAATCTTTGTTTTATGAGCCTTGATTATGTTTAATCACTATTTAGCTATTTTATTTTTTTACTCAACTAAAAGCCTGACTTGGGTCAGGATGTAAAGAAAGATTAAGAAGGAAATGAAGAAATGAGATAATAAAAAGGAAACACCAGAGAAGGAAATAAGAAGATCAGACTCAGAGAGAAAAGCCTGAGAGTTTGTGTGTCCTACTGCCTGGCTGTCTTTTGTGCCCTGCTGTAACCAAGAGGAGGATTGGGTGAGGAACTGGAAACTGTGCATCCTAGAGGAAGAGTTGGACAGGTTGGCAGACATTACCTCGTTGTGTGGTGTGGTGGTAGAGCTCTGGACCGTGGAGTCCGTAGCCACACACCTTCCAGGTGCAAGTTAGAGTTCTACCTCTGCCACTGCACCCGGCTGCATGTAATGAAAACCTCACCTGGCTCAGGAAAGCTTAAAGACTGGGGAAACTTATTGGCACAACTGGGAAGTCAAAGTGGGATAGCTTTCAGGGCTGCCTTTTTTCCTCCTCCCCCTCCTGGAAAAGTCTGTGATCTTTGTCCCTCGCCTGGCTGTCCTGTCAAGGGCTGCACATCACCTTCCCAGTATCAGCCTTTTAAAAAAAATTTCAAACAGCTTGTATTTTGTCAGGTGCTTATTTTTCTACATATTCAAGGAAGACAGATCCTTTAAAACTTAAAAGAAAATATTAATTGAACCAAACATGGAATTCTGTGCTTTGTAGAAATTATTTTTGTCAGAGACATTTATAATACAACCATGATTAATGAGAATTAAAAGGAACATCCCAGGACCTGTTTGAGGTATTTGTTTGGTTTCGGTACTGGGCCTTGAACCAAAGGTATTTGCACTGAGTTCTGAGAGATATTTGAAAAGTTTTCTTTTGAGTGAAAGGAGACAAAATGCTCAGCAGGAAACACTCTACATCTCCAAGAGGTAGCTGTTGTATCTGCCTGTGATACTCAGAACCACGGGATCCAGTCATCCTGCCAAGCATGGACAAGAAGGTAGAAAATCATAGCTTGGTTATACATATTAAATGCTGACCTATTAAATAAAGCCCAAACCATCTGTTTACCTTGAGGGCTTTTCTCTGTGAAATAAATTCCTCCAGATGTATTTACCACTCGCAGCTGGGTAACATGATTTGCTTCCAAAAATGATTCTGATACAACGACAGAAGTCTTTTGCTGCCAACTTTGTATCTGCAGTTCAGTGTGTTAAAGAAAGAGAAGAAAGTTCCTATAAGTGCTGTCTCTTCCAAGCAAGGGGACTCTTTCAATGGGACACAGTCAGGCCTCCTCTTGGTGTTTCATTGGCTTCATTAGGTCATTCCTTTCTTGAAGCAATCTGTACATTTGAAAGATTGTCATCTACTGGTTGGCCCTGGATCCCGTTACTGTGTTGGGTGGTAATAAAGACCAGCTGGAGCACAATGGAGTACACTTCAATAATGGCAGTGTTGTAGTCAGGGTGTGCCAGGGAATAAATTTAGTATAGGACACATAATTTACAGTATTATTTTATAATAGTTACCAAAAGGTCCAATGCAGAGGAATGCAACAAATCTGTCCACACACCAGAGACCCAAAGAACCCAGTGTGCGCCTGGATCCCACAGCAATGTCCTCCATGAGTCCATCTGAAGACTTAGAGCTCACAGCAATGGCTCACATTTGTCCGTATAGAGGATCTGCACTGGAAAGGCCCAAAAGCCAGTGGTAGAAGCTAGAAACCTGTAGCAGAGGGTTGAAGGATCTGTGCTACCAGGTGGGAGAATCTTCACCGGAGCTAAGAGGTGATGATTACGTGAAATTCCGAGCTCCCCTGGTAGGACAGCAGCCTTCCTCAGTGATAGTGAGGCCTTGAGCTCCTCCTCCAGCAAGGAGAACAGCCAAGTTCACATCTGGGAGATCAACCACCACAAGCTTCTGCTGGAAAATCAACAGCCAGTGATCAGCCCCTCCACGTCTCTTTTTACACGATTGGCAGCAGTCCTCGGGTGGGTCTTTCGGTCCCAGAACCACAGTGACTCAGTTCGGCTGGGCATTCTAAACTGATCATCAGAACATGTACAAAATGAGCAGTGGAATAACCAGTGGGTAAAAACCAACAATGACTTTTCTCTGGACCACTTGCAAAAGGCATCTATGAAATAAGGACCCTATTTGTACCATCTTCTCACAACTGCTGCTTGTCTTAGATGAAATAGTTGTCTTTTGTTTAGTAGAGTGATCAGCAAGTGCTTTGCCACCACTGATGACACTCGGGAATCCTAGCTCCTTGCACAGTCCTTTGGTATCTGCGAGTATTCAAAAAGCCCGTGTTTTTATCCCACTTAACAGCTTAGAAAAAAATATATTTTTCCAGCAGAAGATATTGTACCAAGGATGTTCACGATAAGCTACACCCTCATCCATTTTTAAATTTTTAGTAAAAAAGGACAGAGTCTTGCTATGTTGCTAAATTGACCGGACTGAGCTTGAACTTTCAGCCCTCCTGCCTCAGCATCCCACAGTGCTAGATTTATAGATGGGTATCACCATGCCCAGCAGTAGTTTAGCAATTTTAATACCAAGGAAGCGAGAGATGTTAGTTGGGTGTCTCATAAGAAAAATTATTTTTAAATAAAGAGTATAGATAATAGAAAAATTATGACTCTTTCAATTTGTGTTCCTTATTTAATAGTGTTAATTCTCCTTGAAACATTGCCAATATCTCTTTTTGAATAAGGGAACAATTACCAAGAAATGTAGAAAAACAAAGTAAATCAAAGGATTTGGGACTATATCACCTTTGCTACAAATAGCTTCAAATAAGTACCTGAAAAAAGAACCTAGTTGAGCTATCATCCTGATTAGTGATTCTGTTAGGTGTGCCTCTGGTACCAAATCAGCTGTGGAGGACTGATTTACATTTGCTGCATACATGGCAAATCTACAGGATTATAAGTATGATGCTAGATGGGACAATCATTTCTAGGCTCTCCAGGCCATAAAATTCAGTTGGTGATCACTATTCCTTCAACTCCTTTCAAAGATACCACTCACTGGCTACCACCCAGTCATTCCCTTGAAATGCCTTAGCATTTGTTCAGTGCTCCTGCCCTTGTCCTGTGCCCCTGCCAAAATGCTCTTCTCTCTACAGAGGATTAATTTTCCTCCTACATCTGTGCCATTCATTCAGCAAACATACACCGAGTATATAGTAAGTGTGAAGTACATAACAAGGTGAAAAAGATATAAATTTTAGCTTTAGAGAATAGATATTTACTTACAATATTCCTTGATCTCACATAGATAATCCTCTATTCCCTGTGCATGAGTTCAGTCTCTTTCTGTCTACCAGCCCCTTGCTGTAAGTTATACTCAAGTTTCCTTCTCTCGCTTTCCTTAACTTTATTCTCTAACACCCTATCTCAACATCCCCCCCCCATGTGGATCTGTGCCTGTCAGCTTCTTTTGTCCCCACCCTCACCACACCTTTCTCATGCCTCTGTCACATCTTGCCTGAACCAAGTGCATTTCTCTTTGATGGTCTTCTCACCTCCAGCAATCCTTGCTGTTCCCATCCATCCTCTGCTGAAAGCCTCATGGTGGCCATGTCACCCTTTGCTCCATCTTTAGTGGATTCTCACCCCTCAGTTCTGTTATTAATTCCATCAGCACAGAGTCACTTTCTGAGTCTTCTACGTGACCCTCGGCCTTCATTGCACATGTGCCGCACTGTTCTCAAGGCAGGCAGTGTGGGATGTCTACCCTGCTTCTCTGCATGTTAAACTCTATTCACTCATTCTTACAATTTACTTATTCCAATGATTATAAAATCCTAGCTCTTTACTTTCTACAGTGTAGAGTTTGCCTAAGAGTCTTGAAAAGTGAGAAATTTAGGCCTCTGACAGCATAGTGGAGATATTATAGTGAGCTAGAAAAAAAAAGTCAGAGCCTTATATATCTGATGATTTGTAAAACCATGTAGAGGGAACCCCAGCTATGAAAAGTTGTAGGGAAGAAGGAAAGATGGTAGAGGGAAGGTTGAGGTGATTAATTACAATAGGGTATTTCACCCAATAATTCCTAGACTCACATAGATTTGTGAGCAGTATTACCTGAAGTTCCTTTTGTGTTAAATTTGCACTGAGTCCTACATTAAAACTTTATAGGTACAGGAATAGTGATGCACACCTGTAATCCAGCACTCTGGGAGGACATAGCAGGAGGATGTCCCCTCCAAGCCCATTGTGGACGACTTAACCACCTAATGAGACCCTGACTCAAAACTGTAAAAGGTTGAGGGTATAGGTGATAGTGAAGGCCATGGGTGCACTCAGTACAGACAAAAAGAAAAAAGAATCACACACTTCTCTGAAGTGGCCCACGTCAGATCTCATCTGTGCTGTGTGCACGGGCTGAAGTCAATCAATTGAAGCTGTTCTGAAAGTTTCTGGAAAGGCATATGTGTGGTACAAGCTCTTGCAGGTCACCTATTGGATATTTACTGGTATTTTATGGAAAGTTTGAAAGTAGAAGATGTAAAGAAGTGGAGAGACTAGTTTTCTCATGCAGCCTATTGCAGAGCACTTTTCTCCATTTTTCATCACTTCTGAAGTTTGGCCTATGCAGGAATTGATAAGTTTACAACTTTAGGGCTGATGATAATTTTTAAAAGATTACCTTATTTAATATATATCACTATAATTTGGAAAATACAAGGATACAAAATAAAATTGTAACCTATGCCACAAATACTCATAGCTTAGAAAATCTGTAATAAATCTGAATGTTTATATATGTATACACATCTTTAAGATAGTCTATATACGCATATGTAGCTCATGAAGTGTGTTAAAACAGTTTGGCTTTTTATATTCAGTTAGCTTAGCCAGAATTCATCTTTTCTTACTAGATATTTTTTAAAAGACATTTATTTAAAAAAGAGATTATTTTTCCAGAATAAATTTATATGAAGTTTATGCAGTTGTTTAAATCTGCATGGCCAAGTTATATCTTTTAGGCAAAAACATTAAACCTAAGGATTTTTCTTTCACTGGAGTTTTGTTTTCATTGATAGTTCTTGTTTTTACTTAGAATACTTACCCAGTTTGAAAATGAATAATATGGTACTGTTTTGCCTCCCCCTATTTGATGTTTGGTTGGAAAATAACTTGCCAGGGGCCTTCCTAAGCTCGCAGTGAAATCGTTTCCACATCTGGTGACTTTTATGTCAGAAGAGCTCTGTGAACTCTATCCTGTCTGCTCCCTAGAGCAGGGTTACCAAGCTGTCCGGGGAGCTCCTGTAAACACATGTATATGGGCATCAAGATGAGAAACTGACTGTGGAGAATTCCCTTTATACAGACAGAGAAAACACTTCCTAACAGTGTATGCATCCTAAGTCTACCAGCCAAAGAGATGAAACCCTAGATCCCTAGCTTGTGCGCAGGCATAATGATCTGTAAAACTGCATCTTCTCTTCTATCTCCTCCTCTCCTCTCCTGTCCTCGCCTCTCCTGTCCCCTCCTCTTCTCCTCCTCCTCCTCACATCTCACTCTCTCCTTCCCTCGCTCTCTCCCTTCTTCCTCCCTCCCTCCCTTTCTTCCTCCCTACTCCTATTTCGGTGTGTTTCTGATAGTCAAGGTCCAGGCCTTGGTGCCCATCACCAGCAGGTGATTAGCTGGGGTTTTAGGGAGCACCTGGCCTTTCTTCTAGACATCGGTCTCTGTTATGCAGAACAAACAAAATTTTGCAGCCTGGAAACAACCCTCCACTAACTTCAATGAAACAGCGGTAGCACACACAGAAGCTTTGATTTGATTAAAAATTAATGGTGATATGGGCAATGGGAATTAATTATGAGTTGCAAAATCTGTGTCTGATATCTTTAAGAAAAATGAAGACAAGGACTGCTCAAAATAGATAATTTCAATGCATTTTGGATGTTTATGTCATTCAAAAAAGATCTAATTAATTCATTAGCTTTCTTTTTTGCTCTTTTTATTAAAGAACTCACAGGGCTGCTTGTTTTGCTCTTCTAAGATTAAAAGAAAAAACAATAATATTTCTTACAAAATAATTCTTTCTAATAAAACTGGCAATGCAATCTTGATTTGGCTGGTAATTTGGGTACAAGAATGTTTATGTCTCACTGAAAGCTTAGACCAACGGCAGTGAAATCAGAAGAGACGTGTTGCTCACTGCTCGGTTACTTGTTTGATATTTGTTTCTGTTAATTATTTGAATTACACGAAAGACATTTTCTTTGAAATATTTCAGTATGAAGGAATTGATGCCTGGGAGGATAGAGAACAAACCTTTTGCTGTGGGATTTTGTTTCTTCCATTTTTCATGATTTGGTATCTGGTGCTTTTCCATGGTGTTGGGGTACTTAATGAGGTCTGCTAGGGATGAGACGACAAGCTAATAGAATGCTAATTTTTAAAAAAGACTTCTTCCAGGGTTTGCCCTCAAGATTTTACTACCCTATTTCCCAAGAAAAATCTTAAAATACAGTGTTATTTCTGAAATATCTGTGAGACACTTTCTCTTCTGTTTTTCCTCACTCCACCCCTTCCATTTCATCTGTTTATTCATTCCATCATTCCATTATCCTCTGGCCTGGCTACCTCAGCTGCTGCTACACTTGTTTCTCTTCAGGGTGGTGGTGGTGGGGGATACAGAGTCCTGAGCACTGATTTCATTCTTACAACAGCCCTAAGGGTAGAGTTGTTCTTCTTATTATTTCCACTTAAGAATTAAGGTGTAGAGATGTTAAGTCCTTGCTTGCCCTAAGTAATGAGTCGAGGTCTTTTTTTCCTGTCTCCCTCAGAGCTAACCCTCTCCCCATGTGTCAGAGCCAGCTCAGAACCCGAGCTGTTGACTTCCAGAACATAAACTCATTAATTCATTCTGTATTCACATCTGAAGATAGAAAAATACAAGGAAGAGGAAGCATCATCTTAAAAGAGTCAAGTAAAATTTAGTAGAACCTATGATGATAAAACCTTCAGGAAGTTAATGAATAAGTAGCATTTATTGAATGCTATTATGGCAAAAAATATTTATATTTACCATCTTTAATGTCCTTACTAGTTTCCCAAGGGGTACTCCATCTCCACTGGAAAAGTTGAGGCTTAGTTTAGAAAGGTTAAAATCACATTTCTACTAAGAAGTTGAGTCTGATTTAGGTTCTTTACCTTGTACTTTTTCGAGAATGAAGTCATGGAGAGCTAAATTGTGTAGCAGGAAGGAAGCAACCAGGAAAGCCAAGTCCACAAGCTACAGTATAGGGCACACACAAATCCTTCCTTCACAAAACCTCTCCCTGATCCTTCTAATCCTGAAATCAAAACTGTTTTGTAGCCAGCTGCCTGAGTCTGTTTCCTACATGCTTTTGACGAACAATGGTTCTGAACAGGGTCATATTTTTGAAAATGGTAATTAGGAGATCAGCTTTTTGCTTTCATTAGGGACAAGTGCTTTTCATAAGGAAAGGGAAGAAGAAACTTTATTGTTCATAAAACACTGAACTGCACTAATCATCGCCTCGTCCATGGGAAGAAATCCAGCTGTGGTGTAGAGGTTACAACTTGAAGAGTTCAGAGCCCTCTTGTAGAAAAGTCTCTTTGAAGTTGCCATGGTTACTTTTATTCACAAAGGTAAAAGAGCTGCGAAAGTGAACTAGATATATAATAAAAACAAGATACAGCATTTGCCAAATGCCCACTGTGTGCTGTGTACCTTGCCACATGCCCACATATATAATTTACCATCTTCTTTACAGAAACTCTTGAAGGTGACAGGTATATATCCACAGTGAGCCTACGTAGTTTACAATCCAGACTGATCAAATGCATTTACCAATGGTCCATTATTCATGTGAGGTCCTTTGTTTTCCTCACATGAATACAGTGCAGTATTCATTTTACTTAATGAAGCATATAGTTTTGCTCCAAACCTTCAAAAGTGTCATAATTATTCATTGTTGTCACAAAATATTTATTACCTACCACATGCCAGCACTCTCCCAAAGTAGCCAACATCCACATTGTTTGGCAATGTTTATCTTACAAGTTTTTTTTTTATTATTCAGGTTCCTACAATGTTGTATCTCCTCATAATCTTTCTCCAGAAAATTACAAGGTGGTTGCAGAATACTAATGAGTCATCCCTCTCTGTTCTTTTGTGTAAGACATAAAAGTCAGGTTAGAAAAAGGACCAATTTCATAAATTCAAGTTAGGTAAGGCATCACAGGAACATGTGGGAATCGTTCAGGTTTTTGTTTTTACAGCTTTCTGAAATCCATGTGAAAACCCCAATGTGTCTTGCTTCTCTCTTTTTCTTCAAGATGAATGAGAGGTGAGGTAAGAAGTGAGGTCACTGGAAGCGAGGCTCCTCAGATTCAGTGAGAGACTCTGGTTAGCATCATGATGGGCCCTGAGAGTGAGGGAGGAAGGACCAGGACCATAGTGGGCTTCTCTCTGCAGCAGCCACTAGATCAGCCCTGCACTGGCTGTTTTTAGGCTGCTCCTGGTGGTTCTGTGTGCTGTATCTGTGTGTCATTCCTCAGCTCTGATCTCCAGCATTTCACTGTGGACACCCTGCTGCCTCTTGCTTCCATCACAGGGCCAGCCCTAGGCAGACAAAGAAAATAAAACAGCCTAGCTTCTCTGCAGATGGAATGTTTTACATGAGAAATAGTCCAGCTGTGTCCATGAAGTTGTGTGTGGTTTAGTAGGAGTTCAGGTCAGAACGGTGCTCAAGCTCTTAGGAGAAGAGCACATTTGTGCATAGTGGGACCTGGAGAACCTCTGATTTGGGGTGGACATCTTGTGGATTAGTAGAGTTAAGTGCTGATCCTA